>CM034362.1:13535317-13763944 GCA_019925275.1 Mytilus edulis
AAAAATAAACCATTATAGGTAAATGTTCGGTCTTCAGCACGGAGCCTTTGCTCACACCGAACAGCAAGCTATAAAGGGCCCCAAATAGACTTGTGTAAAACCATTCAAACAGGCAAACCAACGGTCTTATCTATATATATCGAATCCCGGCGAGGGAAGAACCAAAAATTTGCGAAAGCAAATTTACAGATCTAACATTGTTGGGTTGATGTTTAGACGAGTTGTATATACATTATGTACACAGCCATGTATCACCATCATTGATGGCGATCCGATGGATACATCTGTTGTAGGGTTGTCACTGACTCAGACGTACTTATGAATATAATTATTTTCTGTGACTGTATCTTACATTAATTTGTAGGATCCTTTACTATAGATAATTTAGCTGATCTGTAACAATAACATCTTCATGCCTTATATATCATGTACTGTAGTACGCCGCTAGATTAAAACTGACGTGGAAAGGTAACACATGCCCACCGAAAGCTTTTTTTTTGAGAGCCCAGGTGGTCGTGTGGTCTAGCGGGACGGCTGCAGTGCAGGCGATTTGGTGTCACGATATCACAGTAGCATGGGTTCGAATCCCGGCGAGGGAAGAACCAAAAATTTGCGAAAGCAAATTTACAGATCTAACATTGTTGGGTTGATGTTTAGACGAGTTGTATATACATTATGTACACAGCCATGTATCACCATCATTGATGGCGATCCGATGGATACATCTGTTGTAGGGTTGTCACTGACTCAGACGTACTTATGAATATAATTATTTTCTGTGACTGTATCTTACATTAATTTGTAGGATCCTTTACTATAGATAATTTAGCTGATCTGTAACAATAACATCTTCATGCCTTATATATCATGTACTGTAGTACGCCGCTAGATTAAAACTGACGTGGAAAGGTAACACATGCCCACCGAAAGCTCTTTTTTGAGAGCCCAGGTGGTCGTGTGGTCTAGCGGGACGGCTGCAGTGCAGTCGATTTGGTGTCACGATATCACAGTAGCATGGGTTCGAATCCCGGCGAGGGAAGAACCAAAAATTTGCGAAAGCAAATTTACAGATCTAACATTGTTGGGTTGATGTTTAGACGAGTTATTATATATATATATATATATATATATATATGTATATCTCTGCCTATGTGTAGTGACAACTGCAAATTATACCTTGTCCATCGGATTTCTTATGATTAAGAAATACCAGGCGTTAGAATATGTATAAAGTGCCTAGAAAATCAACCTAACGATGTTAGAGTAGATTTGATTCGTAACTTCCTCCCCGGCGCCGGGGCTGGAACCTGTACTTTTTATTACTAACTTCTACGACAACACCGCCTAGCATTGCGCAGAGACCTTATCCCCTCCTCTAACTCTAGCTTATAAAAATAAGCTTTCGTTTCGGGAGGTGTTACCTTGTCGTAGGAATTAAACAAGGATCTCTGATACAATACACGAAGTATTCTTTTTAGTGTACAGAAATGATCATCTACTCATCTCTTCAGTATAATTACAGGATGCTAATCTATGTTTAGAAGCATACAATCACTGTAAATTTATATATGTATATCTCTGCCTATGTGTAGTGACAACTGCAAATTATACCTTGTCCATCGGATTTCTTATGATTAAGAAATACCAGGCGTTAGAATATGTATATAAATGTCTAAGAATATAACTTAAACACACTAATTAATACATTAAAAAGTTCTATTAGATGTTAAATAGAAATACGCAATATTTCGCTAAACAAATTAGCTTCATCAGGCGTGTGCATCTCTCAAGGTGAAATCGGATGCATGACAAAAAATATTTTTCTAGCTTAATCTATACAAGAGTTGAAGGAGAGTGTAACATATTGATTTGAAAAAGCAGAAGCTATATATTCAGGTCGATAACCTAAAATGATAACTGCAGGTTGCACTTTGTAAATACAGCTTTTTCTCAAATCACGCATTTTTAGGGAGATATATAATATTCATAGATAATTTGATTTGTTGACATACTGGTTCCCAGATATGATCTCTATGTTTGATATCATAGAGACATAACTAGGGACTGTTACCGGTGAAAAATGAATTCTGAAGATGGCAAAAAGTAAAGGTTGGGGTAGTTTAAACTGTAACAAGTTCGGGGCGTATAAATATTGAAAATATGTCGCACAGTCCTATTTGGTTACCTTTGAATACAATAGTAGTGCATATCAACTTTCTATTCTAGGATATAATTTTTCGTGAAACTTCATAATAAAAGCGTCGCCGTTTTAGCCGCAAAGGGAGATCCTATGAAAAATTGCATCGTCTATATTTACAGAAATACTACCTATAGTCATTTACTGTTTATCAATTGACTTCCTACCTTAAAGGTGCAAGACAAATGTATAGGCACACGCGAATACATGTAGCAGGCATAGTTTATTCATAACAAGCGGAGTGTAGTTGATTTGGCGTACTCTAAACTTAATTAATTCCTGCTAAAAATGTAACAATCAGATATATTTGTTTTTTTTCTTGATTTTAATATGAAATGTTTAAAGGTAAAATCATGTGCTGAACGGTGTAAGCTTTGTTATTAGACAGAATAACTGCCTTTTTCGTGTTACATTTATTTACATGGATACATTGAGGGGAATTCCCATAAACAATTAGTTTCGTTTCTAAATAATGTACGGTTAGAGGTATAAAAACAAGAAATGCTCTTGTGTCGCAAAACATCATACAAAATAACTCAAGTGAAGATAAAATGCGAATGCCTAAAGAGCGGAAATATATTTGCAGTTATCTAAATCACTGGTCATTGTAGGATAATTTTGAAGCATGATTATTAACTTTTGAAAACAAGAACATTATATTTAATGATTAAGATATTTGGTTAGTTTTTTCAATTTGAATATTAAATAAGCAATGGTAACGCCTGTGAAGAAGGGCATAAGCTTTGTTATTACAGATACAGGTACAGATATAAAAATTAGAAATGGTCTTGTGTTGAAAAATATCATACACATAACTTAAGTGAAGAATGTGGAGTGAAACATATTTGTGGTTATCTAAAATACTGGTCATCGGGAATTGTGAATTTCTTTTTCTAAAAGGGGGCTTTATTGTAGCAATACATTATCTAACCAACGCTTTTAATAAGACTTCATCATGAACTTCAACATAACATATACATGATTTAGGTATTTGGTTAAATCTTAAAATTTGAATATAAAATTTGCTTAGGTAAGGAGTGTGACATGTGTTAAAAACGATGTAAGCTACGTGATACGGTGCTTTTTGTCCGCTTTTGCTTTTTGTCCGATATTTTTGCTTTTTGTCCGACACTTTTGCTCTTTGTCCGTTGCTTTTTGTCCGTTTTGCTTTTTGTCCGATAATTTTGCTTTTTGTCCGACACTTTTGCTTTTTGTCCGTTGCTTTTTGTCCGTTTCGCTTTTTGTCCGATAATTTTGCTTTTTGTCCGACACTTTTGCTTTTTGTCCGTTGCTTTTTGTCCGTTTTGCTGTTTTAGCTCACCTGGCCCAGAAGACTAACTGAGATTTACTCTTCATTAGGCATCCGTCGTCGACGTAAACTTTTACAAAAATATTCTCCACTGAAACTACTGGCACAATAATCCTTAAGGTATCTGGTTCCAAAAAAAATATCCGATGACCCCGCCCAATAATCAAGATGACCACCATGTCTAAAAATAGAACTTTGGGGTAAAATGTAGATTTTTGCTTATATCTCTGAAACCAAAGCATTCAAGATCTATCTGCTGACATTTTTTTCGACACATCGGATAACAATTTTTAGGGTTGCTGCCCATTCATTGGCAATTTTAATGAAAATTAGCAGATTTGGTTTGTATTTGAATGAAGTTTTATTTTTAAGTCGTTATAGCAACTAAGCTTACTTTTTTTCTATTCTTTTTTTATTATAATACTTTTTTTTTTTAATTCATTGATATTTTCCACTTGTATCACATATTAATTTCTAAACGTATTAACGGTACGCCATTTGGAAATAGATGCTAGAAATTTCCAAAATTCAAAGATTGATACAGTTTATCTCAATAAATAGCTACACATGTATTCCTTAAATTTTGCGATAGTGTTCCAAAAGTTACAGCATTGTTTGTTATATTCGTAATGTTTGTAATGTTTAGAAAAAATGAAGTTGTTGGGAAAATGACGAAATTATTACTGGACTTTAAAAAGTTTTATTTTTAAACTAAAATGTTGCAAAATAATTTGGAGCGACGGACAGACGGCCCTTCCTATACCAGTGCAAATGGTGACTAAATATCAATTGCGGAAAGAAAACACTGTGCATATAAGCTATATAATGTCGTAAATGTACGCACATCATGCAGCAAACTCCGACACCATTTACCATAATGGTATTTTAACAATTCAAACGAGAAAAAAACAACGGTTTGATTGATTTACAAATCTGTACACGACAAACAAATATGATATACAGAAACAAACAACAACAACGGTACTAAGTTACAGGTTGAACCCCCGTTCCTGACTTATTTGTATGATTTTCATTTATAATATTAAGCGCGGTAAAACATATTTAGAATTTCAAAAACAAAACCATCACACATGGATTTTTTTATTTGATTAATTCCCAACTATTATAACGTTTCGAACATATTCGTCTTTATCTTAAGATATCATATGCATTCTAAAAATTGGAAAAGGTACACACGTTTAAGGATGACAGACTAACTTGCGACCAGAATAAATAAGCGTTTTTCTATATAACAATCGTAAATGTTCCTTGTTGTGTAAAACACTTAAGAATGCCAATTCCACACACGTACAAATATCCTTATATCTTGCCTTTTACTTCTCCTATTTATGTCCCCTTTTTTCTATTTCTTCATACTTTATTCACTCATCTAATTATTAGGTCTATTTTAATTCAACAGTGTATCAATATAAATGTATCTGAACGCTTACATATATATAATAATTGTGATATCATATATAAGAAAGAGGCGAAAGATACCAAAGGGACAATCACACTAAAAAAAGGTAGAAACAAACCAACAAAGTCACAGCTAAAATGAAAATCAACAAGACACTCAATAGTCCACAAACACACAAGGTTGAAAATTAAATCTGAGCGAACCTGTAAAAAACGTGATGAAATATGGTTTTCTTGAAGGGTTAGCAAATCCTGCACCGTTTGTGTCGTATTATAATCATATTTTCGACAAGACTTCATTGTGCCATGTCCATTAATCTTATGTTTAAAGATATATGTTTAAGTGAACTTTCAAACTCGTTGTCCTGAAAGATCTTTAATCCAAGGGGTCCTAAATATTCATTTTTGATGATCTCACAAGGAGTCATAATTTAATTCCTTGCGAATACATTTATAAGAACCGACAATTCCCATCTGCATCTTTTGCATGATTAAGTTTGTAGCTATTAGATAAAAAATACATGGATTTCTGGCAAACACATTTATAGCGGCCGAATTTAAAGTTTGTTTTGGCTGATAGAAGAAATTTCACAATACAAACTGAAATGCAAAAACGCACAAACGCATAAAGATATATTTATTCAGAACAATAATTACTCATATATTACCCCCCCCCCCCCCCAAAAAAAAACAACAACAAAAAAAACCAAAAAAAAATTAACAAGCAAACAACAAAACAACAGAATTAAATATGAACTTCCACCAATGAAGGTTGTAAAATACTATAGGTGATACTTAATGCTTTACGTAATGTTCTTTTTATCTTGTTAGTCGTGAAGAACAAAAATTGCACAAAAATAAAGGAATAATCCTTTAACTAAAACAACTCTTGAAAAGTCATCGTTGACTGCTAAAGGCTATTCAATTCCTGAAATCTAAATTTTGTAACGCTGTTCTGAGTGTTCAAGATGTAACTTGCATCTAAATATTGGTAAAAACAATTGAAAACAGTGTCTGTATAAAATATACTATAAAAATAATCGACTGAAAGCCGCTGGGATGCAGTCCAGGAGTCTGTTGTTCAACTTGTGATTAAACTAATCATATGATTAATTTTAATCAGTCGTTAAAAGTTAATCGGATGATTAGTAAATGCAATGATTAAAATGCGTTGTTCAACTTATTTTAATCATTGTATTTACTAATCATCCGATTAATTTTTAATCATATGATTAAATTTGGGTAGTTAGCAAGTGTTTCCCACAATGCATTGTAAATCAGGGCCTACAAAACTTCCTTTGATGCATTAAATTATAACATTCTTCTTTTAAACAGGTTTTGGGTGCCAATAATTATTGAATAAATATCTTATAACATGTTCATGTTTTTTCTTATGGAAACATAAAAATATTTTAGATATGTTTCCAGTTCAAAATTAAATATGCTTGAATGAAAAAATAATTTCAGTGAATGCACTGATTAAGTAATCTCAAATTCAAAAGTAATATGCATTTATTTACCATGAAAATGGTTTAGGGTGCATTTTGTAATAATCAGCATTTGCATTCCACTTTAAATTATGACTAGGGCCAGAGTTTTTCATGTTATTGCTCATAAATCTTTGTATCTGAAATGATGAGGTCATGCAGGTGGTCGAAAAACCAACATTCAATGAGTAACTTGAAATCAGTTTGTTTCTTATAATTATATTTAAAAATTTCAATCGTTGTTGAAATAGTCCTATCATGCAACATGACTGTTCTAACTCAGAAGCAATGTCAGAGATTGTCTTCGGTCCTCAATCAAAATGCATCATTCATGGCCATGATTTTAATGCCGGAATTTGGTGTCTGACAACAACGACAGTGTCCGTGATTGCAATGATAATTCAGTTGAAGTCTTTGTTTTTACATAATTATTCCTTCAAATATCTGATAAATATTTTTTGTTAATTAAGTCATACCTTCTACACATGGGAAAGATACGCTTTTGTTTTACAGGCCTAAATGACGAAATAATTTAAATTGGAATAACGATCTCCATTGACGCGTATGTGAAGGGTGCTTTCTTTCACGTCCGCATTTTATCAAGTATGGCATGCCAAGTTAACATTTAGATCATTTTTACGGATGGTGTAGATCGTAATAAATAACAGAACTGTAATCGATTGCAGTTCACACGGCATAAGAAGATACAGCGTGACAATTTTAAATATTCACTTGTGCAAGTGTAATGGCACAGTCCGAGAACCTTTTCAATGATTTTCTAAAACTGAAATAACAACTTGCTAGTTCTAGAAATTTTCATAAAGGGGGAGGGGCACTGACTGCCTAAGAGGGGGCCCGCTCCAATCGTGCTTCAGTGATTCCCTTATATAATCAACCAAATTTTTTTCCACAAAAGGGGGAGGGGTCCGGGGCCCCTGAAAACACCTTTGAATCCGCCCCTGACAATACCCTGTCAGAACATTTTTTTTCTCAATAAATACAATAGTAGAGATAAAAGAAAGTAATAAGACTGTATGATATATCTTGGGTATCCGATATTCACGTGGGATGGTGTGCATAATGGCCGACCACGTCCACTTGTATTTTGTCCATCTGATGAGTTAAGACTTTTTCAACTGATTTTTATAGTTCGTTCTGATGTTGTACTGTTATACCACTGTCCCAGGTTAGTGAAGGGTTGGGATTTCGCTAACATGTTTAACCCCGCCACATTATTTATGTATGTGCCTGTCCCCAGTCAGGAGCCTGTAATTCAGTGGTTGTCGTTTGTTTATGTGTTACATATTTGTTTTTCGTTCATTTTTTTTTTTATATATATATATATAAATAAGGCCGCTAGTTTTCTCGTTTGAATTGTTTTACATTGTCTTATCCGTTATCGGGGCCTTTTATAGCTGACTATGCGGTATGGGCTTTGCTAATAGTAAATATAAAGACAAGAAGATGTGGCATGATTGTCAAAGAGACAATTCCCTATCGGGCTGCTCACTGTGAATAAAATAACTATGAATTATGATTATGTATCTATTTTTGTGGCAAAAAGTTTAGCTTCTTGTTTGAAATACATTCTCTTAATTGTTCTCCGTTATATAAAGGCATGAAGTATTTGCCACCTGATTTTTAACATGATAATTCACAAGATAACAAAAGAAAGGAAGAAAGACAAATCACAATTTGTCTAATGTTTTTATTTTTAAATTAAACTGAAAAAAGATAAATCTTTCAAATAAAAAGTTCTTTATATAAAATATTCCCTGGATGTGGAACTTTTGCTCCCTCTATTTTCAACACTAGAATGAGGTTTTCCAGTGTACTTAACTTCAAACCTTGCTTTCAAAGGCTAACTGATCTATTCAAGGACGTCATGACTGACAACAACTGTCTTTATTTAAAAAAAAAAGAAAATCTTCAGTGTCGTTATACGCATGCATGTTGTATTCTTGGGGTTGATCCCCACCCGGACAGAAAGAAATAGCCCAACTCCAAGATGTTTATTATTAATATATTCCTGCATCAAGTTATTTTTCACCTTGGGCTTACATAAGAATAAATACAGAATATAGAAAGTGAAACTAAAATTGAAAACATATAGTCTGAAGTCAAATAGAAGAGAAATAGATTTATGTTTTTTTGGGGAAAACAGCCGGTGCCAGGGGTACCCTCTGTGTGTTCAAATATGCATGCCATATTTGCCACTGCCCCATGTCTGTTTTATGAATTCTGACCCTCAATTTTCCATCTGTTACATGCCAAGAATTCCTCTCTCAAAACTTCGGTGGAGCTCCTACTGCACCCATTACCTGGATCCATTCGTAGATTTGATCCATTGCAAAGTGAAATTAATTTATGAAAGAGGGACGAAAGATACCAAAGGGACAGTCAAACTCATAATTCGAAAATAAACTGACAACGCCATGGCCAAAAAAGAAAAAGACAAACAGACAACAATAGCACACACAACATAGAAAACTGAAGAATAAGCAACACGAACCCCATCAAAAAACTAGGGGTTATCTCAGGTGCTCCGGAACATGACCTGCATGTACGTGTCGCCACTGAAGACCACAACCATATAACAAATGGTCAATATAAATTATCCGTGTTATTTGCTCTATGAGATATTTGCATGCTCTATATTTTTTAATATTGATGCAATTTATGATCATTTATACTTATCATTTCTGACTCGGACTATAACCAGAGAAGCATCTATAGATGAGTTGGAAGTTAAAAAAATCAAACATATATTCTGTGATGATCTGGAAAAACAAGCACTAGTCACATACATCATGCATTGTTGTACCTCTCTCCCAACGGTGGTATAATACTTGTTTTGAAATATATCTGATTCTTAATAACAGGTGCTTGTTTTTGTATATTGTGTCATATAAAAAATATGAGACATTTTATTGACTCAGTCTCTTAATACCTAATCAGTAATATTAAACACTGATGGCAGTATATTTTCATTATAAATATTTGCAGTTGCGGATCCTAGGCCTAAGGGGGAGTCCGTAGGTTGGAATCCCCCTTTTATTTGACAATCAAAGTTTTTGAAAGGCGACGTGAGGTTTGAAACAACCCTTTTAATCTGGGCTACGTTGGAACCCCCCAAAATGGCTGGATCCACCCATAGCTCATAAACTTTACTAAATGGGAAAACAATATACAATGTTTAAAAACTCCGTGTAAAGATAAAAATCGTAAGGTCCGAGATATACGGGGACGAATTAACCCATCATAATTTACCTGCGTAAACAGTTAGGACTAGGTCAAGGGCGCTACTGAAACTGAAAGTGCTAATATTTGAACTTCGAAAATGGGGAAATTAGCAAAGACTTGCTTTGAAAATCAATTATGGCCTGTACATTAATGCTATGGTAACATTATTTATTTATGAAAGCTGTTTGTCATAATTTGCTGAATGGTTCCGCACAATAACATGTGGCCCGTCTCAGCGTACGTTTAGTTTTTTTGCAATCAACACTGTCACTGAGCGGTAAAATACAAACGAAAAACTGCCGAAATGTGCAATTTCTCTCTGTTATCAAATGACCATTGTATGAGTGCGTCCTATCCTTCGTCCCATCTTGTCAAATCTCTTTCCAATTTATGTTTCAACTCAACTCCTAGCAAATATATTGTGTTTCTTTCAAATATTAAGGTATTTTATGGCTGAAATCTCTTTCCAGGAGCTAAATATCTCTTAAACGCCTCATATTTCGAGGATAAACTAATTTTTGCATTGATACAGCAGCCATCTTGGATGCTTTAATCATATGATTAAAATTTAATACACCTCAAAGAGGTGGATTAAGTTTAACGACAGTTTAAGACTTTTTAACGCAGAGTTAAAATTAACGACAAGTTGAACAACACACTAATCATATGATTAATTTTAATCGAATGATTAAGAAATTTTAACGACGTGTTAGCTCTAACGACAAGTTGAACAACAGACCCCAGGACTCGGATAAGCACATTTAAAAAAATGACATCTTACATGAACTGAGTGCAAATAAAAGCACAAGTCCAACACTTGCTTTTTCAAAATTAAAATCTATATTCAAAATGATCATTTTTTAAAAAAAAAATGGTTAGGAAAATTTACCATTCAAACAATAGATCGATATCAAATAAGAATGTTTCATTTTCATTTTCGGCTACAATGGGTATATAACACATACAAGATCGAATTATAAATATAGAGCCCTAACAAAGAATGTTTCTGTCATGTTGTGCAACGAAATCTCTACAACACATGGTAGTGATAACACTATAGATGTTAAATAAGGTCCCGCGAAAAGCATGACATTGGTCCACAATGAAGCAAATTGTCTGTGACCAATCGCTGACGGCTTTTGGTACACAAATACATAATGGTTGTTGGTTATCAGATTTTTTTTACGCCGGACGTCCATTAAAACATCACCCAGGAAAGATCGCCGTGCTTTTTTTTTTTTTTTAAATTTCCACTCAAACTAATATAGCTCCAAAGGTTTTACCATGAACACTAATGGATACTCGTGTCAATAAGAAAGCTTACGCGGAGCCAATATCAGAGTTGTTAAAGACAAATACATAGGTCCTGATGGGCGTCTTTTGCTTTATGTCTCTCTAGACATGCCCTTTCATCAAAAGATCCCTTTGCGGATTTTGTGGATTATTTGGTCTAATGTAGAGGGTAAATATACAGTCTACGAGCAATTGCTTCCTGGAAAAATTATATTTAAATTATGCACCTAATTGTTTGTCACTGGTTGTTAGAAAAACCTGGCATATGTTCTGCTGTTTATTGAAGTTTCTTTACACTAAGGGCGTGAAATTCATGACATAATCTTAAATTTACATGCAGAAAGTAAAACAAGAAATTTATACACGAGTTAGAAAACGTTCGAACTCGAATTGCATCATTTCAAAAAACCCGATGAGCTTTACATCTGTTCCAAAAATTTATCAAGCGAAAAGTATTCGACATTGGTATTAAAAGTTATTCTTAACCAACTATATGATTTTTATAGATCGTTCTTATGTTGTACTGTTAAACCACTGTCCCAGGTTAGGGGGAGGGTTGGGATCCCGCTTACATGTTTAACCCCGCCACATTATTTATGTATGTGCCTGTCCAAAGTCAGGAGCCTGTTATTCAGTTGTTGTTGTTTGTTTATGTGTTACATATTTGTTTTTCGTTCATTTGTTTACGTAAATAAGGCCGTTAGTTTTCTCGTTTGAATTGTTTTACATTGTCTTATCGGGGCCTTTTATAGCTGACTATGCGGTATGGGCTTTGCTCATTGTTGAAGGCCGTACGGTTACCCATAGTTGTTAATGTCTGTGTCATTTTGGTCTTTTGTGGATAGTTGTCTCATTGGCAATCATACCACATCTTTTTTTTTATATACATAATTCTAATGATAATAAACTAGAGGCTCTAAAGAGCCTTAGTGATCACCTTGGTCTATGTGCATATTCAACAAAAAAAGGACACTCTCTAACATTGGAAACAAGAATAGAATTCTTAACAAAATCTGTTTTGTTGACCTTGCATTGCTCAGTGATGTGCTGTTTAGTTTCCTTCTATCTTTGCTCAAAACACAATAGAGGACAAAAGAAGTCCTCATTTAAAGGCAATAACTCCTATAAAGAGTCACAGTCTACTACCTAACCATGTCGGCAAAATTTGACTTGTTAGTAGATCTTGACTTGCCGATCATTTTTGTCATTTAAGGTGAACAGTATCTTTATCCATTATAATTTTCTATGATAAATGACAAAACGCAAAACAGGTGGTGAAAATCGTCTTTAAGGTGGTATGGGAGTATAGATTAAAAATGATTTTGCCAAAACTTAGTAATATGGTGAAATGTTCAAAAACATAATAAGTATGATAGGTAAACGAATATTTTCTCAAGATACAGGTTGTGACAAAATGACACATTTTGTATGAATTATACAGGGGAAAAAACAGCATTTTGTGACCAGAAGCTAAACTAAATGATAAAATTGTAAACAAATGATAGGAGATAGCTTTTAGAAAAGAAAATGCTTGAAAATATTAATAGATAAGAAAAGGTCACCGTGTTCAAATGTAAAAAGCAAAAGTTCGTGTAAACTCTTTCAGAAAATGTGCTATTTTATAGTTATCTCCCCTAAAAATGCCAATTTAAAACATTACTAATCAAAAAAACAAAATCAATTTTTTCTACCTTAATTACAAATTTGTCCTAGGGTTCTCTATTATATACAATCCAAAAATGCGGAAAGACACTACATTAAAGGGCAATAACTTCAATAAGAAGTCGCCTTCATATTGTCTTTATTGTAGATTTAAGATATGAGGCAAAAAACGCAAACAAAAAATTGTCGATATCATAATCAAAGGACATTTACTGTTATAATGAGTCTATTAATGATTTCGACCATGTTGTCTCACTTGTATGGAACTGATCTTACTGATCATCATAAAGTTTTTCTGTCTCCATGGTCTTTATTATAATTTTCAAAATAGTAGGCAAACACGAAAATAAATAGTTAAAACCATTTGAGGGCAATACATCCTTTATCAAATGGGAAATGAGTCCTTTGGACACAGATAATGACTCCGCTTGCATTTACCTTTAGAAAGGGACATAACTTAAGAACGGCAAAAGTGACTCCACCCAAGTGTGTACTTGATCGAACTTCTGTTATTATAAGCATTGTGTTTAAGTTTCATAACATTTGCTTGAGACGAACTTAAGTTAGAAAACAAAAACGATAAAGTCAGCATTTTCCCTAT
This sequence comes from Mytilus edulis, assembly GCA_019925275.1. Taxonomy (NCBI): domain Eukaryota; kingdom Metazoa; phylum Mollusca; class Bivalvia; order Mytilida; family Mytilidae; genus Mytilus; species Mytilus edulis. Next base: position 13,548,529 of record CM034362.1, read on the forward strand.
TCATAATTAAAGGGGCATAACTGGAAAAGTGAGGCAACCAATTTGACCGGTGGTTTGTAGTAATACACATTGCACATTTCATACCATTTTTTAAGTAAAAGAACGGAAATAAAAAAATCAACATTTTTTTGCAAAGGGACATAACTGTAGAACAGCAAATGTGACGCCACCAAAATTCAAAATTGTTTTGGTTTATGTGGTAATAAGCATTGTGTTCAAGTTTAATAACATTGGTTTGAGGCAAACTATAGTTAGAGAATGGAAATCAATTTTGGGAAATCATCTGACCGTTTTGACATGTATGGGCAATCGGTAGAGCTCAAAATCCTGCTGTTGTCAGATTTCTTCCTTTTTAGCTCACCTGGCCCAAAGGGCCAAGTGAGCTTTTCTCATCCCTTGGCGTCCGGCGTCCGTCGTCGTCCGTCGTCGTTAACTTTTACAAAAATCTTCTCCTCTGAAACTACCGGGCCAAATTTAATCAAACCTTGCCACAATCGTCATTGGGGTATCTTATCTAAAAAATGTATCCAGTGACTCGGCCAACCAACCGAGATGGCCACCATGGCTAAAAATAGAACATAGGGGTAAAATGTAGAGTTTAGCTCATATCTTGGAAACCAAAGCATTTAGAGCAAATCTGAAATGGTGTAAAATTGTTTATCAGGTCAAGATCTATCTGCCCTGAAATTTTCAGATGAATCGGACAACCCGTTCTTGGGTTGCTGCCCCAGAATTGGTCATTTTAAGGAAATTTTGCCGTTCATGGTTATTATCTTGAATATTATTATAGATAGAAATAAACTGTAAACAGCAATAATGTTCAACAAAGAAAGATCTACAAATAAGTCAACATGACCGAAATGGTCAATTGACCCCATAAGGAGTTATTGTCCTTTATAGTCAATTTTTAACCATTTTTCGTAAATCTTAGTAATCATTTACAAAAATCTTCTCCTCTGAAACTACTGGGCCAAATTAAACCAAACTTGGCCACAATCATCATTGGGGTATCTAGTTTAAAAACTGTGTCCGGTGACCCGGCCAATCAACCAAGATGGCTGCGATGGCTAAAAATAGAACATAGGTGTAAAATGCAGTTTTTGGCTTAAAACTAAAAAAAACAAAGCATTTAGAGCAAATCTGACAGATTAAAATTGTTTATCAGGTAAAGATCTATCTTCCATGAAATTTTCAGATGAATCTGACAACCCGTTGTTGGGTTGCTGCAACTGAATTGGTAATTTTAAGGAAATTTTGCAGTTTTTGGTTATTATCTTGAATATTATTATCGATAAAGATAAACTTTAAACATCAATAATGTTCAGCAAAATAACATCTACAAATAAGAAAACATGGTCAAAATTGTCAATTGACCCTTTAAGGAGTTATTGCCCTTTATAGTCAATTTTTTTACATTTGTCATAAATTTTGTTAAATTTTTAGAAAATATTTTCCACTGTAATTACTTGGCCAAGATCATTATAGATAGAGATAATTGTAGCAACAAGAATGTTCAGTACAGTAAGATCTACATACACATCACCATCACCAAAACACAATTTTGTCATGAATTTATCTGTGTCCATTGTTTAATATGCACAAAGACCAAGGTGAGCGACACAGGCTCTTGAGAGCCTCTAGTTAGTGGTTTTCAAAATAATAGACAAAACTTAAATTTCACCCCATATATTCTATTTCCGGCATGTTGTTCATCTTGGTTGGTAGGTGAGTTAATTAGACATATTTTTTAATGAGATACCCTAGTGATGAGTGTTGCCAAGTTTGTTTAAATTTGGCACAGTAATTTTAGAGGATTTTTTAGTTAAAAGTTAACGGTCGACGACGACGACGGACGACGGACGCCAAGTGATTAGAAAAGCCTATTTGGTCAATAGAGCCAGATAGGCTAAAAATAAATCAGTTTGGTTTTTTTTGAAAAGAATAAAAGCATTGCATGTTTCATAGCATTCAGTATATGTTATAAATAATGTTATATGCATAATTTTAAATTTGAGCTATGGAATACTTCTTACAAACTATTAAACACAAAACGCAAAAAATCATAATATGCACGATACCACTAAAAATTCTGCCTCTGTTGACAATATGCGCAATCACTTATGTATGTTTACCTTTGTAATAATAAAAAATGGCATGGTGTTTTTATGTTCAAAATGAAACCTGCAAAAAATATACACATTTTTATATCGGACATAAATCAAAATCAGCGGACAAAAAGCAAAACGGACAAAGAGCAACGGACAAAAAGCAAAAGTTTCGGACAAAAAGCAAAATTATCGGACAAAAAGCAAAACGGACAAAAAGCAACGGACAAAAAGCAAAACGGACAAAAAGCAACGGACAAAAAGCAAAAGTGTCGGACAAAAAACAAAATTATCGGACAAAAAGCAAAACGGACAAAAAGCAACGGACAAAGAGCAAAAGTGTCGGACAAAAAGCAAAAATATCGGACAAAAAGCAAAAGCGGACAAAAAGCAAATTGCGGACAAAAAGCACCGTATCAGCTACGTAACAACAAGTACCTGTCATTTTCGTGTATTTTTTTTCCTTGAAAAATGTCGGGAATTACCATAAACATTTACTTTCGTTTCTACATCATGTATTTAACCAATACATATGTATATGTATTGGTTAAAAATCAAACAAATGATAACGTTCTGACGAAGTCAAACTTCATACAGAATAACTTCAATATAATAAATTGTGAATGTTTTAAAGAGAAGACATATTGCTAATTATCTTAATTACTGTGTTTCGGGATATTGTGAATTTCCCTTTACTAAAATTGAGCTTCATAGTAGCTATATCTAAACAACGCTTTTAATAATACTTTATAATGAACTTGAACATTACAATTACATAATGTATTTGTTATGTTCATTATTTGCTTAGATAACGAGTGTGACAATTGTGAAGAATGGTGTAAGCATGGATATTAAACAACAATTACTTGCTATTTTCGTATATTGTTTTTGCATGTTTTGCCTTGATAAGCTGACGGGAATTGCAATAAACTCTACATCATGTACAGATAAAGCTAAAAAAAACAAACAAATTATAACGTTCTTACGAAGGATAACTTTATATAAAATAACTTCAATAACATAAAATGTGGATGTTTTTTGGAGAGAAAACCTATTGTTTATTATCTTAAATACTGGTTATCTATCGGGGAATTGTGAATTTTCTTTTCCAAAAGAGGGACTTTATTGTATTATATCATACCAACGCTTTTGATTAGACTTTGCAATGAATAAGGATGCTTCTTGCTTCTTAATTTTTCAAAACTAATGAAAGCATATCTATAGTGAGAAGAAATGTCATTTTCTGAAAACGAAAATCGACGGTCATGATTTAACATGTTCAATTCAAATGCATACTGTTCAGTCCTGCAACTTATTTTGTGAGGGTTATAAACTAGGTGAATTTGGTATAATGCTGAATATATAATGTACTTATATATAATGTATATGTCCAATATACACTTATCGCCTTTTCTGTATACTATGAACATACATATACTATGAATAAAGTTTACATTGCATTTTCTTTTTACCTTCAATTCAAGGTTTACTTTCAACGGTGGTCATATAGTATATAGAAATTGAAGTATATGTTTGTGCATAGTATACAGAAATTGAAATCAAGAAGAAAAATAATAACGGATTAAACAATAACTGATTTTGAAAAATTGGGGTAGGGCTAAACAAATTGTGCTGTCCCAAAGTACGTATGACTTTTAATACGATTCCATAAATTCTCCAGTCATAAAATCTACAAAATTCATCCTCCAACAGATAACATACTTTCAACCATGCTATAAATGCTTGCGATTTCGCGGGTGTATTCTAGTATCATAGAAATCATCACGTCTTATATTAAGTAACTCTTTTCTCGAAACTTCCACTAGTGATGATTGCTTGTTTATTGTCTCTTGATAAATTGACTCTAACCAACGCTTTTAATAAGACTTCATCATGAACTTCAACATAACATATACATGATTTAGGTATTTGGTTAAATCTTAAAATTTGAATATAAAATTTGCTTAGGTAAGGAGTGGGACATGTGTTAAAAACGATGTAAGCTACGTAACAACAAGTACCTGTCATTTTCGTGTATAACTATTATATAAATACATATAATTGCATTATAGGTTTCATACGAAGTACTCGGAAGACCCAGTAAAGTAAAGATGATTGTAAAAGCCGTCGCCTAAAATTTACTCATACTAATCATATTTTTAGTGGTAATTCGATTTTATGGTTTATGGTTCCGGTTGATAATCTGTTATGTCTTATCTTTTGTAGTCCAAATAGTAATTGCATTTTCATAAAATCATTGTCATGAAAAAATTTTGGACGAGATTTCTGAAAAAGTTCTAGATTACATGAAAGTTACGTAAGCGCATCACGGTTTTTCATATTCTTTGGTGTTTGTCTTTGATGAAATATGATTGTTGTTGTTCTGTAGTTTGCATGCTTTGTCGACTATTATATTATTTGTTTGTCTGTTTCTCTGTGATTAATGTACTCGCGTATGAACATTGTTGTCATTCAGCGATATTTTTAAACACAGTAATAAGCAGGGAGGTTTGACTAGCAATTAAACCAGTTTTCTATATATATTAGGTTTTCATTTGTTTACTTGTTTTCTTTCAATCGATTTGTGACCTTTGAACACCAGTATACTGCTGTTGACTTTATTTACTATTATTATATATAATCAAAATATGCTAGAAGGATGTAAATACGACGACAGTTTTCAGTGTCGGTTACTATTTGTGTAATATTACTGAAAAACAAAATAAATACCTTCAAAACTTTATGTATATTAATTTATGAATTTTATTATAAAAAATGTGATAAACATGAATAACTAAAAAGAAATATTAACTTCAATTTATCTTCTACATATTAACTGCAAAATGCATTGTTCATTGCATTAAATCTTAACATTTACCATTATTGATTTATGGAAATGATGAACACTGGTAGAGACAATCAAAGCTGACCTTTGTAATAGTATCTTAAGATGAGGTGACTATATTCGCGGGTCGTTTGTTGAACGAGATATAGTATAGGGGGTGAAAAGTAAGATCCATTTGTTTTTGTTTTTATTTCACGTAAACATGACAAAGTATTTCTAGTAAAAGTCAATTGACATGATTCAGTTTTCGTTGAATCTCGTCTAAAATCGAATAATTTGCGTTGAACAAATATTCATCCTTATCCTTACCAATACATATATTGTATTATTAGTATGAGATAAAGAAAAAAAAGCATCTTTATCATTTTTCTTATTCCATTCTATTAGATTGTACTTCTCCATGGGGTTTGTTTCATTGAATTATTTGTGGATCACAAACATATCATAACTACAAGCATATATCGTTCCAATTAATGTGGAAGAATATCAGTTGGTATTTATATGTATCAATAACAAAACAGAAAAAACATATTTTATCAGACCGAGATGCTTTTAAAATGGTGTTTAACTCCGAAGTTAATAATACATGAAGGGTATTGAACCTCCCCACTATAACCCTTCAACAACATACTGCATCACACAGTATAACAGACAACATAAATGTTCTGAGGAGGTATGATAAGTGTAATCATTTCGACCTTTAAATGGCAACACAATAATTTGAATCATTTTAACCTCACGATGGTATTGATAAATGGACAAGTTAGCGCTATATCAGTACTTAAGTACAAGAAGGTCAGTTGTGATTCTTTAAGCCGTCGACAAAATGTTGAGATTGACTTATTTGGCCGAAATATACATTTTACATATTTGTCATAATAGCAAGAAGGCTGAGCGTAGACTAACATGTATTTTACACTCATTAACATTCATTTACTAAATATATTTTGAGACAAAACTACTAGTGTTTTAATTTTGCTCGTAGTATAGTTATAAATGTAATGCCGAGAACTAAATATGTGGTTATTTCTTCATTGATTTTGCAATGAATTAAAGATGTTTGAAACTTAATTTCCAAGATGTAAGAAAACGGTTAAAGCTTTCAACACGTACACTTTTTAGACAAATGTCATATAAACATTAGATGAATGTAATAAGATAGATAAGTAATACATGCTCATCTTTAAATGACCATAAGCGTGAATCTATTATTCTGTTTTCTTAGGCAAACTGGTTATCCATTCCAATGTTTAAACAGTTAAAGAAAATTTAACATAAGGCACATTAACGTAGAAATAGAATGCAGACAGACTGGCAGATAGATAACGTAAAAACCATAAACGGAACAGACACAGCACATACCATAACACACGGTATTTTTAACGTGACTTTATAGCGAGGCATTCGTATAAATGCAATAAGTTATATGACTGCGAGCATGACAATTGTGATGGAAATACATAGATAATATGAAAATAAGAAGACATATGCATAAGATTGGAATATGTTGAAAAGAGATATATCTTCTAATTAATTTTGCACACAAAAGATTTCCCACGTAATATGAAATTGTATAATAAATCACACAAATATCCAACACCCGACTGCTCCTCTAAAAACATAGAAAGACGAGCAAAGTTTCACACATGATTAATAACGTGACGGTTTTCAACTATTCTACATACACACGAACCTCAATATTTTCAGGAGAACCTGTAACCGCTGACGACAAGTATCATAAAATTGAAGTAACATATGTGCATAACAATAATATTAAGTAGAGTATTTTTTTACTGATAACAAAATCAATATGTATACCAATACAACCCAATATTCAAAGATCTAATCGCAGTGTTGAAATGGTAACATTTAAAAATACATATTTAAATATCGAACGAGTTGTGATATGTAAACACCATACGACGGTGCTAAAGATACATAACTGTAATCAAAAAGGGCGCAGAATTGTTACCCCATAGGAAAATGAGGGTTTACTGGATTATTACATACCTTGCAGTCCCTCTGCAAACGGCATCGGATTGAACTTCTCCATTCTTACCGGACATGGCTGCGAATGAACTAGTCCCACACAACTAAACTGAGTTCTCACTTTGGCAAGGGTTTAATTTCTGGTCGAAAGAATTCCAAAATGACAAGATATTAAGTATATTTAAAAAAAACGAACAGATGAAGAACAGATCACAAAACAGTGTTGATTGATGTCATATATGGAGCTAAGGAATTGAAATACTGCAATACGTTTCTGATTGCAGTTGAGATGCAATAATGATAAACTATATTTATTATTAAGTGGATACTGTCAAACTGTACTTAAATTGAGTTAGCGCTCTTTTGAGTGCGACAACAACAAAAGATATAATCAAAACTACTAATGACAATGATTCTGGGACATATGAAGAAAAATTGAATTAGTTTTGAACGGTTTAAGGAAATTTAAAGTAAAGATATCTTCCTGTTTACGTTTATATTTAAAAAGATCCACGTAATATAAAATACGTAGAAACTACTTGTTTACTATACATACGAAGGTAAATGAATCTCAACTAAAAAAACACCAAATATACTTAAAATAGAAAACGTTCTGATCTGTTGAGATTGTATTTTCTTTCGTATGTAACGTAAACATATAGTTTATGAACGTTAAATTCAATTTTAGTACGCAACAAATTTTTTATACATGTTTCTTTAACACATATTTACAACAGTTTCAACTCATCTTGGACGACTTATTCACTAGCATCATGAAAGTCGTCTAACAACTATAGAGTTCTACGGTCGGCACGTCATCAGGCTCATTGACTTGTTTGGGTTAAGTTTCTGCGCTCATTACGACAGTCAAAATCACCAATTCTATTGTGTTTCAAAACAATTCGTACTTGTGTTTTAGAGGAAAATTTGTTTGTGGCCAACTTAGATACAAGCATCTTGTCTTAGGGTGTGACAAATCCTACTTTGTAAAAGATCACTCTGATTTTAACAACAAATGTTATGACAGTTGATATTTTGATTGACAACATATTTGTTACTTTTGGAGGACTTGTTTTTCAACCAACGATCGATATTCCATGGGAACAAACTGCGCCTCTTCTTCCCGACTTGTAACTTTATTGGTTGAGGTTGACTTCATACAGGAACTTCTAAGGAAGAAAGAAAGAGGTAGGCAGTATCATTTACTTACTTTCCGCTATAAAGATGATGTGCTCTCACGACAGAATTCAAAATGTGATGCCTATGGTGTCCGAATTTATCCCATTAGAAAAATGATAAAGCAAATACAGTTAATATAAAAAAGAAGATGTGGTATAATTGCCAATGAGACAACTCTCCACAAGAGATATTAGATAGAAAGTTTTTTTTTATAAATCATGTCAATAGCGATCTCATAATACGGTCGGAAATTGATAATTGATCATTTTTTGTATGTCGAAATACAAATCCTAATGAATCGAACCATCCGGTATTGTTGAGATGATCATGGCATAGAAATATAAGGGCATGAGCGTAATTTACTGGTGTCATTGCGGCATCTTCCATCGATCCTATCTTGATTTTGAATTCATCTGGTATTAACGTAGAGTTTCTCTTAAACCGGAATTCATCTACTACCATCATTTTCCATAACTGAAAAATATTCATGTTCCTTATCAAATTCAATTCGAATAATTCGTGCTTAATATGTGATCGCTTCACAAACGCTTGAATTATTTCCGATGAACATTTTGATAAAGCATACTGGAGGATGTAAATAGCTGAATTGTATTGTTTTTTCTTATAGAAAAACGATGCTAACAGCAGCCATCCAGAAACAGCATCATGGTGCATATTCAGTAACAGAGTACTTAAGCTGGCTTTGTACTGCATATAAGCAGATTTATTATTAGATATATTCTTAGACGGTTTTACTTGAGCTTTTGAACAACTAGATTTTGATAAATAATACAAGTAGAGGTATTTTAAATTAGAACCTCCAATGTGCAAAAGCAAGTGTAATATGTACTTCAATGAGATTGTTAGTTCGTGCATTGTACTATCCGATAAACGCAACATTTTTGAAAATAATAATTTTTCAAGAGTTTTGATAGGTTGAGAACTTAAATCTTTTAGTCTGTGTGATACTTGTCCACGGAAATCAGAGAATTGGTTTGATAAAAAGATGCATTGCCAACCATAACTGTTTAGAAAATGTAGCTTATTTTAGAGCATTTTCTGTGCATTGCCTTTGATCTTATTCTCAAATAAATTATTCTCAGGAATGAAGTAATGCGGACAAACTGAGTTTTCAACACAGTAAATAAGTCTCCTGAAGCATCTCATAAAATTACATAGCAGATTTTCTGGTCTCCATATTGAAGGTGAATTTTCTTCAGATATCCAAAAAATAATTGTTTTCATGAAATATGAACATAGCAAGTCTTTGCTTTCTGAGTCACTAGCTATTACGTCTTTCAGAAGAATTTTTATCAAAGCATAACAAAGCAATTGTATATGTGTAAAGGTATAGATTAGAAATTTTTCGCTAATTGAAAACGATATTCTCCATTCTAACGTTTCATGTTTCGACCCTTTGATACCTAAGGGTACGAAAAGAGTGCCGTGTTGAACAATAGAAGCCTTAACATTGTTGTCAGGCCATCCGTTATTTGATCGTGTTATCCATTGCATTGCTGGTGTTATCCATGATTTACAATGAACAGACTTTGCAAAGTCATATATCCCATTTTCATCTGATATACACGGTCCATGAACAATCTGAAAATTATCGTTTGGGCGTTTAAATGGAATGTTTGACAAATAGAAATCCCCAGCTATTTCTTCGCAATTTCTACTGTAGATCAGATTAGGATGAACCCGTAACTGAGTGAAACCGGGTTGTGTGTCTTCCATTTTCATTGAATACAATATTCTACCAGGATTGGGAGTAATGTTTCTGGCTTCACATACCACAAACGGACAAACGTGCATAATATCTAAGTCACTACCTTGCATCTCAATTCCCTCCCCAAAACTTCCACTAGTGACAATGACCACACGATTTGAAAAAACATTGTCTCTGACATTGTTCATCATTCTCATTGTTTTTACATGCTCCTCTGTTCCAACAATATTCTGACACATATACTTATATAGAGCTAATGACGCACTTAGTGTTGCTGATTCTGAAATATATTAATGTCAATAAAATAAACTTGTTTAAAGATAAGAAGAGACGTAAGCAATTTCATATGTTTACATATATGTAAGTTTGTCGCTAACCCTATTAGTTCAACTTCTAATTAAGGATTAATAATTTAGAAAAAGTTAACCGTATCACAGAAGCTAGAATAAAGGATTCCTTTGTTTTATCTTACTAATCATTACAAAAAAAAACCGCTTAGTGGCATGACTATCGAAACTGAATAGTCAATGCAACCAATGTAACGTAAAAACAAAAAATGATATACCAGGACATAAAACCAGTTAACTCAAAAAAGGGTCATACTCGTTTTTTTTCTTCCTTCGCTTAAATTTCACAAAAATACCGAAATCCGAGGAAACTCAAAAAGGAAAGTCCTTAATCAAATGTCAAAATCAAAAGCTCAAACAAAACAAACGAATGGATAACAACTGTCATATTCCTTACTTGGAAGTGTGATGAATAACATCCTCATTTGGTTTTCTTTATTAATAAAAGACCAAACTTGTTTTGCTATAACAGATTTCATACAAAACAAGTAAACAACATTACTGTGAAAAAACTTGTCGTTCTTGTGTCTCTTAAAAAAAACCCAAACTTATACCTAGTAAGTAGTCAGAATGTGATGTGACATTCTCGAAAGAAAGAACAGAGCATTTATGGATTTATCATGACTTTTATTTTTTAAGTTTTTTCCAATCAAATTGACAGGCCTCAAGATTTTACAAGCTGAGAATCATCATGTTAAATAAATAAACAAAAAATCAACATCAAAACTTATCGTTTCAAAATATTAAGTTTTTTAATGAAATGAAGATATTTTTGTATAGATGTTTAACCTTAGTTTCTGATTTAACTATTTATATATTTAATAATAAGAGAATACTAAACTATGAAACTTTGGGGTAGAAATGGCGAACAAGCCAACAAGATCTTTTCTTCTGTTAATTATAGTTATGGTATACTGTTATCACACACGGGGTTATAAAAACTCTGCAATTAAACAGACAAGTGTTATTAATCAACATTGCTGGGTTTCATTGCTTAAACACATTCTGGTCAGAAACAGTTACTTTGAACTGAACAATGAATTATAAAGTGCTTTTCAACCTTTTTGTCAATTGTTAGACTTATAAAAGGCATTTATTGTAATTCTTTAAAACAGCTAACGTGGATACCATCATTCGACTTTCAACAATCATATTTCGTATAGTCTGCTATAAAATGGCCATAAATGGAAAAAAAATAAACAATTTAAATGAGGAAAACAAATGCCTGATAGAAAAATAAAAAGTTATTTATTTCTACATATTTATTTCCGTTGTTAGGTCTATTTCCCTGTGTAGTTATATATACATGTCAATCAAAACACATGTTTTATTCTTGCTTGAGGTGAGTATTGCAAAACTAACAAAGGGGATTTGAAACATCGGGAATGTCCTGATAGTTCAGTAACAGATACTTGATAATCAGTATGTATTTGTGCTTACAGAAAACCAGCAATGACTTTTTCATTTCCTTATAAGCCAGAAAACGCTTTAATGGTTTCAACTAGTTTGACACAGAAAACTATATATAGATATATATTCCTTAACATGTATTACAACTGTATACAATACACTATGTCAATGTTATATGTAATTCAAACATTAATATAATGTTAACACTGATTACATATCTTTGATTATTAAATTGTTATAGATTTTATGGTTAAATTACTTAGTTCAACTTCTGTCATGTCTATAACATCACATTTCAAAAATAGGTATATATAATTCATAACTATAGTGATTGTTTACCACAATTAAATAAATACTTAACCTCTTTTTACAATTTAGTTCTTTATTGTGAAAATGATAAATAACAATTTACCTTACATTAAAAAAAGGTTAAGAAAGAAAGAAAAATAAATAATCATGCGTTTTGATTTGATATAATAATAAATGTATCTCATAAATAAAATTTAAGCAACAGAAACAATAATCGAGAACACGTGCGATTATACGTAATGGTGAAAAATGATAAGGCAATAGAAGTTAAAACATAATGTGTAAAGTTATTAAGTTTATTTAATTATTTTAAATTGCTATAGTCATACATGTAGGTTGCACTTTATAGATACACCTGTTTTTCAAACCACGAGATACATAATATTCATAAAAAATTTGATTTGTTGACGTTCTGGTTCCAAGATATGATCTCAATGTTTCATTTCATAAAGACATAACTTGGGACTGTTACCAGTATAAAACAATATTGTTTCGGTAAACAATGAATTCTGAAGTAGGCATACATTGGATGTAATGATGAAAAAAATTATAAAGAAATAGAAGTTAAAACATTTTGTTTAAGTATCAGTTAGTAGTCTGTCCGTTTCAGACAGCTTATTAATATTTTTTTGACATCTTAAAAATGAAAAACATAGATAATTGAAATAAATACAAACGACATACACTTATGACCTTAAACTATTCACGGTAACTGAATGCAAAATAAACTACAACTTATAAAAAGATCAAGTTACATCAGACGTATGTTATTCAATCAATTTCATTTATAACTGAAAAAAAGTCTGGTTTATTCCCTTAAACCATAACAAATAAAGAATTATAAACTATGGGTAATGAGTTTGATTCATTATGATATAATATGCCCATTACATAAGTGCTAATTAATTTAAGTGAGAAGCAAACGTCACCCATGGGACATTCAAAATAAATATGTTAAAGAGAATATGATAACGGGAAGAGAACAAAACTGCGAATAAAACACAAACAAGTCCACAAAATAATAGAAGATGACGAAAGACTGAAAAAAAGATCCCCACATCAAAACCAAAGGTTATCTTAGGATTCCCGACGAGGTTAAAATAAATTTTTCCACATGTGATTATATTGACTGATGCAGAATGACACGTATTTCCCTATTATAAATTTTCCATCAATCTATTTGTCAGTTTTTTTTTAAATGTACACTTATAAATGTTTCATTCCGATAATAATGTCCTTATACGTCAAAATGATTTTTTTTCCAAAAATAAAACGGTGTGACAATGCTAATTTGTGGAAAACAATCAAGTTTTTCTTGAAAATATCAATACAATGGCATTTGCCTTTTAAACCAATAAATCCATTACATGAAATGATGTTAATTGAAAAAAGAACAGTTCTAAAATTATTAAGGAAAATTATCAACTTTCTATATACACCTTACTTAAAAATCGATCATAATGTGTATTTATATTAACTTATTTTTTCAACGCTTTTTACCAATATTTATGACATCTTTTATACATTTTACTTTTTGATCAGCTCAGTAATGACAATCAGTTAAACCCCAGTCAATAAATTCAATCAATTTTCATATATACTAGTATATAGAGATCTTCCTTAACATGAGTTTCAACAGTTTCAATTATTTGTATATAATATATTATGTCGATGTACTCATTGCTTCAAACATCGATATAATGTGTAAAGTTATGAAGTTTATTTAATTATTTTAAATTGCTATAGTCATACATGTAGGTTGCACTTTATAGATACACCTGTTTTTCAAACCACGAGATACATAATATTCATAAAAATTTTAATTTGTTGACGTTCTGGTTCCAAGATATGATCTCAATGTTTCATTTCATAAAGACATAACTTGGGACTGTTACCAGTATAAAATAATATTGTTTCGGTAAACAATGAATTCTGAAGTAGTCATACATTTGATGTAATGATGAAAAAAATTATAAAGAAATAGAAGTTAAAGCATTTAGTTAGTAGATTGTCAGTTTCAGACAGCTTATTAATATATTAAAAACATAGATAATTGAAATAAATACAAACGACATACACTTATGACCTTAAACTATTCACGGTAACTGAATGCAAAATAAACTACAAGTTATGAAAAGATCAAGTTACAACAGACGTATGTTCTTCAATCAATTTCATTTATAACAGAAGTCTGGGTTATTCCCTTAAACAATAACAAATAAAGAATTATAAACTATGGTTAATGAGTTTGATTTATTATGAGATAATATGCCCTTTACATGAGTGCTAAATAATTTAAGTAAGAAGCAAACGTCACCAATGGGACATTCAAAATCAATATGTTAAAGAGAATCTGATAACGGGAAGAGAACAAAACTCCGAAAAAACAAAACAAGTCCACAAAAATAATAGAAAGATGGCGAAAGACTGATAAAAAAGATCCCACATCAAAACCCAAGGTTATCTTAGTCCCGACGAGGTTAAAATAATTTTTTCCACATGTGATTGTATTGTCTGATAATTCCGACACAAAATGACGCGTATTTCCCTATTATACATTTTCTATCAATCTATTTGTCAGGTTTTTTTTTAAATGTACACTTATAAATGTTTCATTCCGATAAAAATGTCCTTATACGTCAAAATACGCTTTTTTCCAAAAATAAAACGGTGTGACAATGCTAATTTGTGGAAAACAATCAAGTTTTTCCTGAAAATATCAATACAATTGCATTTGGCTTTTAGACAAATAAATCCATTAAATGAAATGATGTTAATTGAGAAAAGAACAGTTTTAAAATTATTAAGGAAAATTATCAACTTTTTATATACACCTTACTTTAAAATCGATCATAATGTGTATTTATATTTAAACTTATTTTTTCAACGCTTTTTACCAATATTTATGACATCTTTTATACATTTTACTTTTTGATCAGCTCAGTAATGACTATCCGTTAAACCCCAGTCAATAAATTCAATCAATTTTCATATATATATAGAGATCTTCCTTAACATGATATTCAAACATTTTCAATTATTTGTATATAATAAATTATGTCGATGTACTCATTGCTTCAAACATCGATATAATGTGTAAAGTTATTAAGTTTATTTAATTATTTTAAATTGCTATAGTCATACAAGGTTGCACTTTGTAAATACACCTGTTTTTCAAACCACGAGATACATAATATTCATAGAAAAATTGATTTGTTGACGTATTGGTTTCTAGATATGATCTCAATGTTTCATTTCATTAAGACATAACTTGGGACTGGTACCAGTATAAAACAATATTGTTTCGGTAAACAATGAATTCTGAAGTGGCATACATTGGATGTAGGGGAAGTACAAACTTTAGTATACATTTAACTCTAACAAGTTCGGGGCATATACATTTTGAAATATGACGTACAGCTGTACATGTATGTTCTGACCTTTGAATAAAAAAGAAGTGAATATGAACTTCAATTCTAGGACATATTTTTTGTGAAACTTCATAGTAAAAGTGGCACAGTTTTAGCCTCAAAGGGAGTTCTTGTGGGAAAATTGTATTGTCTATATTTACAGAAATGCAACCTTTAGTGGCTAATTTATCAATTAAAATTTTGAATTTGTTGCGTATATTGGGATTACTTCATATGCTTACAAACTTCTATAACCTCACATTCCGAAATGAGAATAGTAAATGTTAACTACAGTTATTTAAAAAAAAAACGAATTTCCTTTGACAGTTACTTCGGTGTTGACATGAATATCAATAATGTGGTAATTTTTATAAATTTCCTGTATACAAAACTTTGAACTTTTTGAAAAACTAAGGATTTTCTTATCCCAGGCATAGATTACCTTAGCCGTATTTGGCGCAACTGTTTGGAATTTTGGATCCTCAATGCTCTTCAACTTTGTACTTGTTTGGGTTTATAAATATTTTTGATTTGAGCGTCACTGATGAGTCTTATGTAGACGAAACGCGCGTCTGGCGTACTAAATTATAATCCTGGTACCTTTGATAGCTAGTACTTATTTGTAAAAATGATAAGAATCTTCTCTACATGTGAATATATTGACTAATAATTCCGACACTAAATGACACGTATTTCCCTTTTATAAATTTTCCATCAATCTATTTGTAAGTTTTATTTTTAAATGTATTTACATAAATGTTTCATTCCAATAACAATGTCCTGATACGTCAAGTTTTTTCCTAAATTAAAATAGTGTGGCTATGATAATTCATAAAAATAATCAAGTTTTTCCATGAAAATATCGATATAATGACCTTTTGCATTTAAATCATTAAATTCATCTATGATCATAATGATATGATAAGATGTAAATTGAAAAAAAAAAAAAAAGAACAGTTCAAACATTATTAAGGGGAATTTAAACTTGACACCTTACTTAAAACTTGATCATAATGTGTATTTATATACTAGTCAACAAAATAAACGATACAAGACTTATTTTCAAATTAAAGATAAAGTTTTCCGTTTATAGGACCAATATTGAAGGTAGTAATACTTAATCATTATGGAAATATAAATCCGTTTAAAAAAAATATTTTTTTGCTTTTGTAACGTTTTTTGGCGATTTTTTTTTTTTTACAAAATTTACATAAAACGACAATTTTAAAAAAAGAAGTTCCATTTAATGATGCCAACCTCTCATTTAAAGGTAAAGACAATGTTTGCCATCAATTTGTTTTTAAAAATCAGACCGTTTCTTCGTTTATTTGTTAAGCAAAGTTCGGCTCCACGAGAAATCGTTAAAATGTATACATAATCAACTGATTAACCATAGACAGTATGTGTAAAGTGATATTAAAAAAGCAGTAACAATCTTAAAACTTATCCGAAAGGCTCCAAATTTACTCTGTGTTGTTCTGATATGTAAAGCATTGATTTGAGACATAAATAATAAAAAAAAAAATTGCATTTTTTGAGATTTCAAAAAACACTTTTTTCCCCAAAAAATTGAAAAAAAAACAATATTTCAACCCATTATTTACAACATGAACATAACTTGATTAGCATATTGAATATTTTTAAACAATTTTGAAATTTTATTTAGTACTTATAAAGTTGTGTGTCGATTTTTTATTCAACTTTCCGCAAAACTAATTTGCGCCCTATGTTCGTTTACACAGAATTAAGATACTTTCCGACAAGTTTTGATTTTCATTATCACATGTGCATACATAACAAATGAATGCTTTTTAAAATAGTGTATCTCATTTTGTTTGATATTTGATAATTTGGGATAAATTTTATTTCAAAGTCGTGTATCGTTTCTTTTGTTGACTAGTATATTTTATATTTCAGAATCCATCAAAACATATAGCAACACAAAATGACATATGAAATATCATATAATATAGATATAATATAGATAACAAACAATATTTTAACGTGTTAGTTAAGTAATATTTTTATAAACTAATTAAGTTTTTGGGTGCATTTTATTCGAAAAAGGAATCATTAAGTCTTCACTTGTGATGCATTTTGTTTCAACGATCATTTTTCATTTTTTGCAGAGGTCTGAGAACGTTTAATTTTACAAGAAACATACATGACATATA
This sequence comes from Mytilus edulis, assembly GCA_019925275.1. NCBI lineage: Eukaryota > Metazoa > Mollusca > Bivalvia > Mytilida > Mytilidae > Mytilus > Mytilus edulis. Next base: position 13,566,026 of record CM034362.1, read on the forward strand.
TTGGACGTAGCGAATTATTCTGCAAATCGTTGCATTTGAAGGCATCATAAGATCGCTATCATTAACATCTAAAACTATCTCGAAGCGATTAACCTTCAATGTAATGATAGATATTTGACATACGTGTTAGTTAGTCTGAAAGGATGATGACACATGAATATGCAATACGACTGCCAGTAGAATGTATGGCCTATCATCTTTTAGATGAAACGACAAATGTTGGTCTTAAACGTGCGAGAATATTTGACAAAGACTGGATATCACTTCTGAAACTGTCATTTTGATCTTAACAACATATAAAAAGACAGAATATTATTTCATGAAGTCATTTTCAGATTAGTTGACTGCGGTCTATTCTATGATGAGTTTATTTACAACCACTGGGTTGATGCCACTGATGGTAGAGTTTTAATTCCCCGAGCGTATCAACAGCCCAGTAGTCAGCACTGCTGTGTTGACTAGAGTTATCATTGATATGTTCATAATTATATTTTAACTGTTAACACAACTTTGAATTTTTGAAATACTAATGCTTTTCTACCTCAGGAATAGATTACCTAAGCTGTATTTGGCAAAACATTTCGGAGTGTTTGGTAATGAAAGCTCTTCAACTTCGTACTTTATTTGTTTTATTAACCTTTATTTATTCGAGCGTCACTAATGAGTCTTTTGTAGACGAAACGCGCGCCTGACGTAAATAAAAAAAATCAATCCTGGTATCTATGATGAGTTTATTTACAACCACTGTGTCGATGTCACTGCTGTTGGAGTTTTAATTCCCCGGGGTACACCAGCCTAGTAGTCAGCACTTCCGTGTTCACTTGAGTTATCACTGATAGGTTCATAATCATAAATTAACTGTTAACACAACTTTGAATTTTTGAAATATTAATGCTTTTCTACCTCATGAATAGATTAGCTAAGCTGTATTTGGCAACACATTTAGGAGTGTTTGGTAATGAAAGCTCTTCAACTTCGTACTTTATTTGTTTTATTAACCTTTATTTATTCGAGCGTCACTAATGAGTCTTTTGTAGACGAAACGCGCGCCTGACGTAAATAAAAAAAATCAATCCTGGTATCTATGATGAGTTTTATTACAACCACTGTGTCGATGCCACTGCTGTTGGAGTTTTAATTCCCCGGGTACAACAGCCTAGTAGTCAGCACTTCCGTGTTCACTTGAGTTATCACTGATAGGTTCATAATCATAAATCAACTGTTAACAAAACTTTGAAATTTTGAAATACTAAGACTTTTCTACCTCAGGATTAAATTACCTTAGCTGTATTTGGCAAAACTTTTGTGAATTTTTGGTCATAATTGCTCTTCAACTTCGTACTTTATTTGTTTTGTTAACATTGTTTTTTTCGAGCGTCACTGATAAGTCTTCTGCAGACGAAACACGCTTCTGGCATAATTAAAAAAAGTCAAGCCTGGTATCTTTGATGAGTTTATTTTTAGTATTGTTCAACTTATTTGGTTGCAGTGATTTCAGTACTGAAAAGTAGTTTTGCTCATTGTTGAAAGCCGTACGGTGACCTATAGTTGTTAATGTCTTTGTCATTTTGGTCTCTTGTGGACAGTTGTCTCATTGGCAATCATACCACATCTTCTTTTTTATAATTAAGGACAATTCGGTATGTTGTTGATCTTAACAGGTGAATACCAACTACTTAAAGGATCATAATTGACTGCAAGCGAGGACGATCAAGAATAATAATCATATAAAAGAGAAATGACAAACATAGTTGACATATTATTCATTTTATTTTTGCCATACTGTACGTTATTATTTGTAGATCCAATTTTGAGTATAATATGGAAATGTGCATTTAAAGTCATATGAAACGAGTTACCGGTTAAAAATACTGTTAATCCTATTCTTGAACCAATGCATACATATTGTTGAGAATGTAATGCAAATATTAACGTTATATTTCCCGTCTTTACGTCTTATGTTTATGACGTTACTTTGTACCTTTGTATGGGCGCCTTCGATATAGATTTTGATCATAAAAGTAACACAACGCAAAATAAAGAGTTTTATTCGTTTATTACAACACATGTTGGTGCCTCGACGCCATTGTAAGTAAACTCAAAGCGGTGAGAGCAGGCCATAAAAGTGCGGTAACAAGACTTTTGAGAAAATCTGATGAAGAACATGATTTGGAGATAGTATAAGGTACAGAACTATTAGAAACACTTTCGCAAAAGCAGAAGATTATTAGTGCCTTGGATGAAGAAATCCTAAATTTAACAAAGGATGAGGATGTTGAGGAAGCAATTCTACAGACAGATGAGTATAAATTCTTTCCGAATACAAAAATAAGACACATACGTAAAAAATACTCAAATTCACCAACTTCAAATATTACCACCTTGCCTAATCAATCAACGGAAAATACGAATCAGCATCGTTCAGTAGAGAGTACATATAGCTCTGTCCAACAACAATGTACCATGTTCCGCCCAACGTTACGCAAAATCACCAACTTCACTCACCTTATCCACATTTACATGAGAAACACTCATGTGGCAAACTTTTTGGGACTCGTTCGAATCATCTGTACACTATAATCCCACACACCGACATACAGAAATTCACATATTTGAAATCGCAATTTAGTAATGAATATCACTCACAAACAATAATTATACGGAAGCTATAAAATTATTAAAAGAACGTTTTGGTCAGCCGCACACAATCACAAATGCCTACATGCAAGCCCTATTAGAACTTCCTTCACCACAATACAACCTTATTAGCCTCCGTAATTATTACGACAAGCAAGAAGCATATATAGGAGGTCTAGAATCGTTAGGTAGATCGAGGGATTCATTTGGCGCACTGATCATCTCAATCATCTTGATTAAGCTACCGTCAGCTGTAGGACAAAACTTAGCCAAGGAAAACGGAACCGACAATTGGGAATTAAAAGGATTACGACACGGAATATTGAAAGAAATCACAATTTTAAATGCCGGACTGAAACGCACAGATGTATTTATTGACACCTTACCGTCAACAGCGTCATTTTTGACTGTCGCCAATAATAAAAATTACACGCAGATACAAGATAGATTTGAAACCGATGAAGTTATTGAAAATTTACCGTCTACAGCGTCTCTTTTAAGAGAGATTACCCGCGAATACCAGATAGATTAGAATACCGCCAAAGCACAAATATTCGTCACAAACCTTGTATTTATTGCTACGATATGCACGACCCCGAAAAATGCTTAAAAGTTCCAGATTATGAACACAGGATAACAATTATCAAATATAAGAAATTATGCTTTATTGCTTAGGAACGCACCGCGCAAGTGAATGTAGATCTCAATTTCGTTGCAGATTATGTAACAAGAATCACCATACTAGTATATGTACCCAAAATACCGACAGATCGTATTTTGATAAAACCGCTAAGGTAATTAGATATGATACGTCAGTTAACGCCGTAGTCAACAATGGAAGTATTGCCACAGCACAAGTTTTCATTCGTCCACGATACAATCCCGTTCTAGTGTATTACTGAAAACCGCTGTAGCACCCGTTTGGAGTGAGAATCAAGGAATGAATACTAACATATTGTTCGATGAGGGAGCACAGCGTTCTTTCGTGACCGAGAAATTAGCTTTACAACTAGACATAAAGGCAGTAGGTACCGAAGTGATTAATTTTTCTACATTTGGAAATACAAGTTCTAAAGTTCGACATATACCGAAAGCAATTATATACGTTGAGCCAATAGAAGGAGAGAAAATATCCATTGACGTTTTAGTAGTTCCTACTATAGCAAGTCCGATCACAAATAATAGTGCAAATAATACCCGAGATTGCAAACATCTAAAAGGATTAAAATTAGCACACCCGATCACGAACGACAGCAATGTTAGTATATCTTTGCTGATAGGAGCTGATTTTTACTGGGAATTTATAGAAGATACCGTTATTAGACGAAAAGGTCCGACAGCTGTTAATTCTAAACTTGGTTACTTGTTATTTGGTACGAAATCACCCGATTCGAATCGTAAATCAGGAGCCGTAGGAATGTTCAATATTTTGACAAATCATAAACCGGAAGAGTTTAAAGTAGAGTCAATAGGAGAAGTCGACACACGCCATGAGGATGAAAATATGTACCAAAAACATCAGTAGAATTTCATGGAAATAAATCCGTAGCGAAGTCGCCATGGAAACATGATCACGAGACCTTACCAATAATTGTTATAACTAAACAGAGAACTGATAACATTAGAGAGTTTCATAAAAAGAGAAGGGACAACAAAATCAACATCCGTGTCGGAGATGTTGTGCAAGTTCATTACGAAAAACCACGAACTCGGTGGAATAAAGCAATTGTTGAAGAATTAGTTGTTGGAAATGATGGATTAATCAGATCTGCAATTAACAGGACTAACAGTGGTCGTACGCCATGTCCCGATCGTCAAACTTTTTCCGCTGGAGATGAACGGAGAGGAGCTACCAAATAAAGCAGAAAAGACGAATGAGGTCAATACCAGAAGAACAGTGTCTATGCGAAAGTCAGCTATGCGTGCAAAGGAGAATATTAAAACTTAGACGAATTCAAAGACATTAGTTTTGTGTCCGATTCTAGAATCGTTATAGAGACTTCTTATTTTTAATTTTATCATAGTAATTTCTAGAGACAGTTTTTGCCCATCATATTTTAAATCATATTTTTTCGTTTCATATATAGACAGTTAAAGAAATATTTTAATTTTATACAAAGATATCCTTTTGCGGCCCCCCAGTATGTTGAGAATATATGGCAAATGTTAACGTTATGTTTCCCGTATCTACGTCTTATGTTTATGACGTTACTTCGTACCTTTTAATGGGCGCCTTCGATATAGATTTTGATCATAAAAGTAACACAACGCAATGTATAGAGTTTTATTCGTTTATTACAATACACATATATCATAAACTTAGTTTTCTGTGCACGATTTTATCATTTTTTTCGCTTACATTTCGTATAATCGTCAATAAATATTTCAATCGGGCAGTGTTGTTGTGAAAATATGGTAGATAATTAAAGGTCGTCTTTTGAAGCCGACGTTTAACGATTGTCACCTGTTTATAAACAATCAACAAAGAAGCATGGATATCCAGGTATGCTCATGTATAACAGGTACAATAAGATATAGTCTATCTTGATGACGGAGCGATGTTTACGTTTGGTTTTCTATTCGCACTTTTAACGAGAAATGTTACGCTGATGTAACTGCATATACGGAAAACACTTCGGCGAATTGTTTGCTGAAAACAAGCAATTAGAAAAATTAACTTCTTCTAAATTTGGACAAATTATAGAAATTTCTTGAGAAAAAGTTTAATATGTACATAAGTTTAATAATAAAAACTAGTCATTTAGTTATAAAAAACATATGCATCTTTTTTTTTAATTTGAAGTTTCAAATTAAGTTTCATAATATAGTAATTTATATAATTCAAAATTAGAACCTCCACAAAGGTTTCATTTATTTTGTGCAAACGTATTTTTATGTGAGATAAAATATATTTAATTTTGTTATAAACTTGTGATTGCAAAACACAAAAAGTATAAAATTAAATTGATATAATTTTTGTTCATATCAGTTATCACAGTTATAATTATTGACATAAATGGATTTAATCTTACCTTCCATGTTGTTTAAACATTGAGTACCTCAACAGTATACGAAGTATTCTTATTTTCTACAGATGTTTTGCTTATATTTAGGACTACGTTGAGGCCCAAGAGCTAGACATTGGGTTTTCAAAAAGTAAATCCAATTTCATTCTAAGCTTTGCCTTTGCGTTATTTTGAATCCAGTTAAACTAATTGATAAAGAAAAGACAACAGGTTCTGGATCTATTTCACTTTATAATTGAATAAATCTCCTTTTAAGTATAATATTACAATTAAACTGAAATATATCCCTTTGTGTTTGGTCTACATTAAAGTTTCACATAGGCATAACTTTACAATATTTCAATCCTGGTATCTATGTTGAGTTTATTTAAAGAGTTTGCCTGTGTTCCCAAGTTCTTGTTTCCATTGCTGTTTTATTATTTGAGTATTCTTGTATCCAAAAACTTCCGTAGTTTTTGGCCAAAAAGTAAGAAAACCAAATATTAGGAAAATATGAAAAATATGTGTTTTCTGATGACTTATAATTAATCGATGACTTCGAGTATCAGTTTTCCAAATTTGGACAGGGTTAATTGAAGGCCAAATATGGCCTTGAATTTCAATTTTATCATAAAATTACAAAAATTATTATAATTTAGTCTTTAAATATATCTTTTATTTATAAACCTATTTTTTTTAAAACAAACCTCTTCATAATAAGGTTATAACTTTCAATTTATTTGAGGCATCAAACATGACGAAATAAAATTGAAATGGGTATAAAAAAAACTGGCATTTAACACACTGTCCACACTAAGGACTCTATTCGTGGCCAACGAAAATCAAAGGACGATAACTGTGTTCCTGGACATAGTGCAGAAAATGTTTTTCAGATATACACCTCTGAGGTACCATAAATTTCTAAAATAAAACTTTTAACCTGATTTTTGGGTTTGTATGACTGTAAAAAAAAAATTCATCACTTAGAATAGAGAACATACAGAAGTTATCAGAAAACACGATCAAAAGATTGTTGTGAAAGTATTATATTCTGATAATAAAATCTGTTATAAAGAGAGAATAACAAAACGTGTTCTTCAATCTTTCAGGAAGAAAATCAATTTAATGAATGGTTTTGTCCTATAATATCGCGACGAAAATATTTAACATCGTAACTTTAATTAGTGTACAAACTATTTTCATATCACTTCTATAGCTTACCTGTATGATTTGCAGTCGTGCTCGTACTCGGATAATACGAATTCTCCCAAAGTGGATGGGGAACTCTTACGGATATATTTTCAGGACTGGAATTGAAAATTATCTCTCAAGCCTTTAATTAATTCATGTCTAACTGTTCACGTTATGACTACAAATAGATTTAACAGTTGTCTGTTCATTGGGAACCTGATTTTTTTATCTTGCTAGCTTTAGAACCATAAAAGCTAGTTTTTAAGGAAATTGAAAATACGAAAAGGTGTACAGAAATAGATTGCAATTAAGTGTTTACAATAAAATTTTGATATACATGATGAAACTGAAGTATTAACTTATTACAGAAAACAACCGGATACATTACATAAACCGACAAAATCCAACACAAAAAATAGACACACCCGAATTAGTCAAGGCCTCAACGCAAAATGAAACAGATACATTTTCCATATTTTCTTTATCTAAAGTAGATCTTTTTAGTGTATTTTATCTCTGAAATCCATACATAAAAGTATCATTAATTGGAAGAAAGCATAATAACGGAAATATATTCGTCTACAAAACCGTTATGTATTATTGGTTGAAATGTGAATCACATGTGATTGAGTAATTACAGCAGATTTGTATGACATTGAAAGCTTTGGACATTTAATGCATATGGTAGATGTGTAGTAAAAAAAGTGATGCATGCATATATAAAAGTAAAATAGCAGCAAAAATATCAATCTCCAAGACAAATTCAAAACGGAAAGTCCTTAAAAAATTGCAAAATCAAAAGCACATCAAAGGAATATAGAAATGGTGGTTTAACGATGGTTGTATTGCTACTGAAACCTCTTACTTGAATGAGAATTTCTTAAAATATCATTATATTAAAAACAATGCTATGTTTTACTCAGCGTAGAGCAATGTCATGACATTTAGTATTAAAATAAAAGTAAATTTCTGCAATGTGAATTGACGTGAATAATAAGGGGACAGTACAAAAATCATCAAAGAAAAATGAAAAAAATTTCATTGTTCTAATGAACTCAAAATTGTTAACTTTTCTTGTCGCTTTTTTAATTCCCACATTTGCGCAGAAAACTACTCCCTACTTCCGGTCTCGTTTGTCATGAGACTTTGAGTGAGATATATATTTATCAGTCCAGTAAAATATAGGAAGGAACACAATAACAATTTCATTTTTAATCATTATATGATTTGAAAAAAACGTTACCAAATGATAGCGTTTCTTTGTTTACCTTGAATATGACGTCATAACTAAAATAACATCACAACTAAAATCCCCAACAACAGAACCAAAATCGGAAACGTTACGGTATTTCCGTTTCTTTGTTTACAGATTTCGAAGATTAAATATGTTTCATATAAAAGAAAAATTATACAGACTTCGTCCCCTTTCTCATGTAATGCCTGCCTATATCGTGTTACAACCTGCATCCAAAAAGAAAAAAAATATTCACCTTTAACACAATACATGTAATATTCACCTTTAACACAATACATGTATGTATCTCTTTGACGCCTGATCCAATAATACATGTGACATTAGTATTATTTTCATTTATTAGTAAATGTATATACTTGGTTCTTAGATTTTATTGTTTGTAAAAAAATGAAAACAACATAAATCTAAGGCGTCCGTTTGTATTATTGCCCTTCATTGTATATGTTTAGTACGCATTTGGTAATTGTATCATTTTATTTTATTTGTAAATATTTCAATTAGTTAGAAAATAATATAGAGTATTGCCTTTCTATTGCATTAGTTTGTAAATATATAGATCAGAGGCGGATTTAGGGGGGAGCCAGGGGGCCCGGGCCCCCCCCCCTTTTTGGGAAAAAAATTGTTGCTTATATAGGGAATCACTGAAGCGTGACTGGAGCGGGCCCCCTCTTAGGTCAGTCAGTGGGCCCCCACTTATGAAAATTTCTGGATCCGCCACTGTAGATCAGCAATTTTTAGTATGCATAAGTAAATTCAATGCATTAAATATGTATGTACCATGACCAAGCAAAAACAAATTAAGCAAGATGAAGGGGTTGATCATGCATGTCACTGAGATAGAATTGCATATGATTTGTTCTTTGGAGATAGATGTTACATTAATCTTTAATGATTTAATATTCTTAAATATATCAAATATCAACGAACTCACAGCCAATTTGTGTTTGTAAAGAGAATCGGTGTCTTTGCACTGATTATCATATGATGTTTTATTTACGTTAGAGTTCAGGAGTTAAGATGGAAATGGCAGGTGTTGTAAATATGTATAAAAACAAAGAAAATATCTTAAATTAAACTAATAGATGAACATCACGACAATAATTTAACTGTCGTTGATTTGTATGTTTTTTTCTGTTCAAACTGATATTGCAATAATCAATTGGCTGATATGTACGAGTTGTTTTTTTAAAGATGTATGTTACATTAATAGTTTATGATTTATCTGCTTTAATATACTAAATATCAACGACCTCACAGCCAATTTGGATTTGTGAGGAGAATCGATGTCTTTTCATTGATCATCATATGATGTTTTTTTTTGTTACAGTTCAGAAGTAAGGATATTTAAATAAATAAATTTGATATATTCAATAAAACATCTCATATTCATCACGTCATTAAAACATTACATACGATCTTATATAATCTTATGATAGTTCAAGATTGTATATTCCGAAATTAATGAAGTATATAAAAAGGTGTTTTTTATACCATGAAAAACAATTGAAACATATACAAATGTATTCAAATACTTGATTGTACACTGAAAATGTACACTGAAAATTCAACATTCTTAGTAGTTGCAGGGTGTTTTATCCAAATGATCTTTTTTTATTTAATAATTTGGTTTAATTGACATCTATTTGAAATGTTATATAAAATATATCCAAAACGTTTAGAATCAGACCGATTCCATATTGCATAGCACATGTAGCATGTGTGTATACTGTTGAAAAATGTATTTTGTTTAATATACGTTGATTGTTTCTAGCTGATAAACGAATACCCTACATCGGTACAGATAGGAGTTTGATCTGAGTGAAATGACGAGTGTAATACATCAAATCTCCTTTGTGTCAACTGCCTTTTCACAGCAAAACCATTTGTATAATTATAATTATTAAATTTAAAAACTTTAATTTTACCATAAAAAAGTAAAAATTTGTCTATTCTATGCATATTACACAAACAATACTACCAAAACAATCCGACAAAAATTGAAAACAACACGTTTAATAACCAGTTACAGTTTATGCGGACCTCTTTGAATATAAAAGCTTACATATATAGTTATTGTCAGCTGTAGCAAAAGGACCATTCATTTTTTTTACTACAATAAGTAAAGATGAGTTCTTTCATAGTATATATAGGTCATGAACTAGTTTAGCACCGAATGATTAGTAGCAGAAGAACAATAACAAAAGGCCGAGATAAAACGATAGTTTACGGAATTTTGGTAACCAATACTATGATATGGTGAGTTGGTGAGATTATTCTGTATGACGGTTTAATGTCATTAATTGGTAGGATTATTCTGTATGATGGTTTATTGTCATTAATTGGTAAGATTATTCTGTATGACGGTTTAATGTCATTAATTGATAGGATTATTCTGTATGACGGTTTAATGTCATTAATTGGTAGATTACTTTTCTTGACGGTTTAATGTCATAAATTGGTACAATTATTATGTATGGCGGTTTAATGTCATAAATTGGTAGGATTATTCTGTATGATGGTTTAATGTCATTAACTGGTAGGATTCTTCTGCATGACGGTTTATTGTCATTAATTGGTAGGATTCTTCTGCATGACGGTTTAATGTCATTAATTGGTAGGATTATTCTGCATGACGGTTTAATGTCATTAATTGGTAGGATTATTCTGCATGACGGTTTAATGTCACTAATTGGCAGGATTATTCTGTTTGACGGTTTAATGTCATTAATTGATAGGATTATTCTGTATGACGGTTTTATGTCATTCATTGGAAGGATTCTTCTGTATGACGGTTTAATGTCATTAATTGGTAGATTACTTTTCTTGACGGTTTAATGTCATAAATTGGTACAATTATTATGTATGGCGGTTTAATGTCATAAATTGGTAGGATTATTCTGTATGATGGTTTAATGTCATTAACTGGTAGGATTCTTCTGCATGACGGTTTATTGTCATTAATTGGTAGGATTCTTCTGCATGACGGTTTAATGTCATTAATTGGTAGGATTATTCTGCATGACGGTTTAATGTCATTAATTGGTAGGATTATTCTGCATGACGGTTTAATGTCACTAATTGGCAGGATTATTCTGTTTGACGGTTTAATGTCATTAATTGATAGGATTATTCTGTATGACGGTTTTATGTCATTCATTGGTAGGATTCTTCTGTATGACGGTTTAATGTCATTCATTGGTAGGATTCTTCTGTATGACGGTTTAATGTCATTAATTGGTAGGAGTATTTTGCTTGACGGTTTAATGTAATTAATTGGTAGGATTATTCTGTATAACGGTTTAATATAAGATGTGTATTGTTGCATGACTGACTTGCTCATATACAGTATGTTTCTATATGATATTTGCTAGCATACGGTTCTTCCTTAAACTAACGTAGCATTTTCATGATATTCTATTCTATTCGATATTTTCCCTATTTATCAAATTAACCACTGTAACAAGTCGATATCAAAATTAAAAAAAGTAGCAAGTATGTTTGCATTTCAATATCAAACTTTTAAAAAATATTTTAAATGTGTTTGAGCGGGCAACTTAACCTAATATTGGACAGTGGTGTAACAGCCAACTTTCAAGGTCAACCATGCAAAGTGCAGTGCGTTATCCTCACTTTTGTTATTTAAATCAGATTTAATGGGTAATGTTTTTGAAGGAAAGTCATTTTCAAACATCCCTTCGGTCATCATTTTTGGATTTATTCCTTTACTTTTGTTTTTAAAATGGAAGCGTATAGCCAGTAAACATATCACTTAAAACCATCAACATATTCAAATAACCTCACTTCATAACGTACCAAAAACTAAAACCAGATTGGTCAAAATTGCATCAACAAATTTCAAAAAGCAAGGCTACATACTGTTTCAAACGCTAGTAATTTCTTTGTTTACTCTACTTTACTGGAGACAAATTATATTTTGAAAATAAAAAATACTCACTATTCAGTTTACTTGCTCGCGATTTGCAGTCATATTCTATGACTGTTTTTTCACCTATAAATTAAAATATAATTGTTAGTGATTTTAGTTTGGTACGAAAATTCTGACCTCAGAAGAAAAATCATATTTGAATAGTAAATATTTATTTGCCCATAATTGTAGTTAACTTCTATTCTATTACACGCTAAATTGGTCAGTTTTGAAACTAGTCTAGACAATGGTTGTGATTATTGTACCTATCTAACTTGATGTTGAATATAAAAATATCATATCGGCAAAGAACTGAAGCATTTAATTTTTCTTAGTAATTGGGATTTCAGAGAGACAAGGTGAGTAGACAATTAGTTACTACCATTTTACTTAGACAAGCTTAGTCGACAAATAGTAACTACGATTTGAGGGAGACAATGTGAGTCGACAATTAGTTACCACGGTTTGATCCAGACAAGCTTAGTCGACAAATAGTAACTACGATTTGAGGGAGACAAGGTGAGTCGACAATTAGTAACTACGATTTGATTTAGACAAGCTCAGTTGACAAATAGTAACTACGATTTGTGCGAAACAAGGTGAGTCGACAATTAGTTACTACGTTTTGATTTAGACAAGCGTAGTCGACAAATAGTATCTACGATTTGAGGGAGACAAGGTGGGTCGACAATTAGTAACTACGATTTGATGGCGACAAGGTGAGTCGACAAATAGTAACTAAGATTTAAGGGAGACAAAGGGAGTCTACAGAAAGAAACTATTATTTGAATTAGAAAAGATAGGTCTACAAAGGGTAAATACGATTTGACTGAGACAAGTAGAGTCGACAGAACATAACTACAATATGATTAAGACAAGGGAAGTCTATCATGTCTATAGAAAGAAACTATTATTTGAATTAGAAAAGATAGGTCTACAAAGGGTAAATACGATTTGACTGAGACAAGTAGAGTCGACAGAACATAACTACAATATGATTAAGACAAGGGAAGTCTATCATGTCTATAGAAAGAAACTATTATTTGAATTAGAAAAGATAGGTCTACAAAGGGTAAATATGATTTGACTGAGACAAGGGTAGTCTACAGAAAATAACTACAATATGATTAAGACAAGGGTAGTCTACATAAAGTTTCTGCGATTTGAGTAAAAAAAAGGTAAAACGACATGAAAAAACTAAGATTCAAGTGAGAGAAAGGGTAGTCGACAAGAAGCATCTACGATTTCAGTTAGACATTTATTTGTGTTTAAGATTATGATACGTATTGTTTACAATGTTTATATTAATTATTTCCAAGTTTATCCACATAAATTTATGTATTTATTTCCTTTGTTCTGATTTTGTTTGTTTTTTCATATTGCTTTCTTTGAACCAATCCACATCTGTTTCAGGTACCATAGTTGATATGCCACCAACGAATATATCATCTTGGTTAAAAGCTTTCTTCAACAGTGTTCCAGATGTAAAGACTGTTTAACAGTTACACGAAATAAGTATTTTCTCACCGAAAAAGCAGTTTTCTGGAGATATACAATTATATTTTATTTACTGCCAACCTATACTAATCTCTCTGATTTTAATTTGGATGGGAGTATCACTGAAAATTGTTTGGACAGATGATTTCAGGATCAAATATGGACTGATGACAGCTTACACCAGTCTTGAAATAGTCGCATGTTTACTGCAAAATATAGCATGCATACTCGTTTTTTCGACAGAAAGCAATTATGTTGAATATGAATGGTGTTATGTTTATGAAGCGGCATCAGAATATATTCCAGGATGTTTGCATTTAATTTCGAGGGGTTTAAGAATTGGCCATGCTTTGTTAATTGTCATCCTACTTTACACACCACTAAAATTCAAAACCATCATTAATATAAAAGCATGTGTTTTGTTTTGCACATTAACTGTTTTTTGTTCATGTACTGTTTTTGTTACACATTTTTTGTTATCTGTTCGTTTTGAAAAGACAACAGTGTTTGATCAAACCACGCAAGAAATAAAGACAGTATGTCGATATAAAGATGGTTTCGTCAACTCAAATACAATAAACGAAGATGCCGAATTTGTTCGACAGATTATCATGGATGTAATGAGTCATATTGCACCTACTATATTGATGATATGTCTGTCAATAGCAATTCATTCACTTTTGAAAAAAAACCAGATAAAAACCAGACTGAAACTTCAGAGAGAGTGTACGGAACGGGTGAAATCAGACGCCAGACTTGCAAGAGTAACATTAGTGGCGACATTAATCTCTACCATATTCACCTTACCAGCAATACCTACAACTATTGTACTAAACACGGAGTTGAAATCATTGGAAGGTGCAATAAACATTTAAGAGATCATCAATACAGTCGTGAAAGTAACATTCATATTAAATGTACCTATTAATTTCTTTATTTTCAGCTGGCTCTCTAAAGACTTCAGAGAAAACATTATTAAAATATTGAAGTCTATACATCTGACGCAGAAGAAACCAAGGGGACATGTTTCATCGCAGGAAACAATTGTAGAATGAAAAACATATTTATAGATCAACAAAAATGTTGATCCATCATTTAAAATCCATGACAATATTTAAGTGTTTTTCTTCTGCTCCGTGATTATGTTCCTTTTGCAAGAAAATGATGGGAAAGTTTTGCGATTTATCTTATAATTTATAAGCTGAAATATATTCCTCTCAAAATTCACATAATTATCTTATCATATCAAATACAAAAACGTAGATATATCATGGTAACCAGTTGTTGTTGTTGGAGGAAGCCAGTTAATAAGGAAAAACCACCAATTCATCAGATAAACTGGCAATATTCGTCAGTTAAGATCGGAGTAAAACGCACCTGCAGAGCTCCAGATAAGAATTCACAAATTGGAGTTTTTACCCACCATTTTTTATTTAATTAAATGAAATAGTTTTTCAATTGCATTATTAGTTTTAATTCCCCCCTCAAGCAAATATCAGATTGGGTTTTTCACCACCAAGCTCCTTAACGTATTGGGTTTTTCATCAACACGATATTGAATTTAGGCATGTTTTAATAACATTTTATCAAACAGAGATGTTCAACCATCTGAACTCTGTTTCTTTTATATGTGATAGCTGTTTTATTTGGTTTATACACTGACGAGCAATTGTACGTTTAATTTGTGTCCGGTTTCAACACAAAGTTTTGTATTTTCCATAACTTATATTTACTGGAGGGACTAATTGGACAGTACCTAATTACCTTTCTAGAGCATGTATCATCATCATTCAGTTTATTTGGGGGTAGGTGTGGATAATACTTTTTACATTTTTAATGATATATTGCTGAACATTAAGTGCTGTAAGATAATGCTGCCAGTCCCTATCACATGTTTGCCAGACCTACTTTAAAAAATTGTAAGTAGCTCCCAGATTTAAGATATATACCTCAAAACCTTGATTAGGTTTATAGGGTGGTTTAATGACTGAGACCACATTGAATTTACAAATAATCCTGCCGCATCAAATAAATAAATGACAATGTTTTACTACACTTGCCAATAAGACAACTACATGTATCTTAGGCATACAGAACAATAGACCAAAAACAAAGAAAGTGGCAAGCTACATTTACATCAAAACTAATATACTCTTCAACTAAAATGAAATATATATTATATATATACTCTTGAACTAAAAATAAACACTGTTTTTGTTTAAATAAATAGGACTTTTGGTTTCCGATGCTGACTTCATATAACAAGTGATGTGGCCTTTCATGTTCCAACTGATTTAGTTCTGGCGAGTTTCTAACCCTTTTCTCGTTAAGGCACGCAAACACGCCCTGGACGCACCATTGCACAACCCCGTGCGTTCAAGGGACGCTTCCTGATAACACTAGCTCAGTCTTGTTATCATCATAATTCATCAGCTCTCAAAAAGAGGCCAATACATGCTTCTATTCAATATTTTTACCGGAAATATACTTTCGTTTTAATTCATTGCTAAGTGTAATATTAAATCCCGAGCAATACGAAAAGAATTATGATGACATGACTAACGCTTATTGGATAAAGACAGAGAAAATCGAAATGTTTTCATCACCACGTGGTATCGGACCCTTTCAACGCTCTATTTTTAGAACGAAAGGACATTTCCAATTTTCAATATTACAAAAATAGATTTACGCGACAACTATGTAATAGATAAGGGTAAATAACGCACGCGATAGCGACTAAAAGCGTTAAAAACTCACGGTAGTCCGGGATAAATATTCATTGCTAACTGCCTGAATATCACTTGAATTATTAAAAGCAGTCGTTTAAGGAAGCTGAAAAAGAAGGGAACACTCTTCCTTCTTAACGAAATATAAATACCCTTGTTCAGATGACATCTGCTATTATTTGTGTTAAAAAAAAAGAGATGGAAAGCTACTGATAAAAATTATCAAACACTTATTAAATAAATACAATTGAATCACAACTTTACTGAATTATCTTCCGAAACCCACTCCATTTTTTATTTTAAACATACATTTCTCTGTAGAGGTCGCAAGTATTTGAAAGAATTGTATTTAATCACGTATTATAGAATATATTTGTCACTTGATTTTTGCTGTATACACATCTCTTATATAATATGATACCACGAAAGCTTTCGAAAGGGCTTGGCATACTGGCCCTTTGACAAAGCTGAAAGCATTTTGTTTTGATGGAAAATTTTCAAATGGTTTGAAAGTTTTATTTCAAATAGAGAACAACGCTTTTTTGTTTCAAGTTCATAGCTCTGGAGAACTTTGCATTATGTTCCTTATTTATGAAAATGACATTCTGTGGATTCATTTTTTTCGTTGGCATCAATTTTCGTGTATTACTGAAAATTTGCATATTCGTGGAAATTTGATTTCGCTATTTTACCAATCTCTGTATACAAAGCCTATTGAAATTATATTATTCGTTGAGCATTTGAATTCGCAGTTCACCTGTACCCACGAAATTTGCACAAATTAGAACCCAACGATAAGTTTAACTCGATTAACATAAGCACTTACAGAAATATAAATATATTAAAACGAAAACTGAAATTTAAATTGATACGGATGATTTCGAACCCCGCCCGTGCTTGTGCACGCGATTCCAATTTCTTGACTCAGATTTTTAGTTTTACTACCGAAGATCGGTGGTTTCTTCCAAGAACTCCAGATTCTTCCACCTATAAAAACTGACCTCCACGAAATATCACAATAGTGTTGATAGTGATGTTAAACATGTTAAACACCAGTCAATCAATCAATCAATTGACACAGAAACCCGCCTATATTTGTTGTGGTGATACACGACTTAATTTCATTCATACCCGTATTGGACATATATGCAATCCTTTATATGCAGATCTGCACCGTGTTAAAATGAAACGTAATCCTGCATATAGCTGTTACTATCCTGTTAAGAATAGTATTCACTAGTTTTTTTAATGCCACAACGAAGCAAGATAAATATGTTTTTATTTTAAATTAGAAAGATAGCATGAAGCTTCTATTGGCTGGTGACGATGACCTTTCCTAGGTCTAAACAATCTTATATCAGAATTACATAAAGATTTAGAACACCTTATTAGAAACCTGTATTCTTACATCCCACACTTCACTCCAGGCCAGTTGTATACAATATTCCATATTATATTGGTTTTTGTGTAGTTTGCATTACATGCATTCAGACGATACAATTATAGCCTTTGTTTGAGGTCAAAACAAGGATATATAACACGAATTAAATATATATTGACTGAGGACGAAATCCGGGTCGATATGTCCTATATTGACCTAATACAAAGACTATTATATTATTAATTTCAGAGCATATTTGTATCAAAATCGTCAGTGCATTTCATACTCTTCTTTCGATCATTTAATTTTGTTGGAATTTTATAGATATCATATTGGGTTTTTGACCAAGGTTTTTTTCTTCTTCAAATAATCGATCATAAATATACTCTTATACAAACTTTTAACAATATCATGACATTCATTAGATGACGTTACAAAGTATATCGGCTTTGAGATATTCTAAAAATGACCGTGCAATAGCACTGTTGCTATGCGCCGTTTTCGATCTTCTTCGAAATACATTCTAACATGTGACTATCCCTGAACGAATCAAATTGGTTAAAATATACAAATTATTAATATTATGCTTTTCGTTATTATCTAGAAAGTGTTATTACAAATATACCGAGCTCCGAGGAAAAATTAAACGGAAACCCCCTCACTACATGTCAAAATCAAAGGTCAAACACATCAAACAAATGGATAACAACAGTCATATTCCTGAATTGGTACAGGCATCTTCTTATGTAGAAATGGTGGATGAATCCTGTTGTATAGCTAACTAAACCTCTTACTTGTATGACAGTCGCATTCAATTCCATTATGCTTACAACGATGATCTTTAATATTCTTACAATTGGCCGCTGTGTCTTAAAGGTTATTGTCTGGTAAAACATATTTAGCATATGTATACCAATAATACACACCTTGTAGACCAAGGGATTTTGAAAGTTCGAAGGCCTCTTCTGATAATGGGTTTAGATTCTCAATAGTTAGTCTAGCAAGGTATAAAATAAATTGGGTTGTAATCAAATTTTCAACTTGAAGTCTACTTAGTTCCAATCTAAATTTTATATTTGATGAGGTTTTCTTAAGGATGTACTTATGTGATCTAAGGTGAAGTTAAATAAATCAAGAATTCAAAATTGATACTTTAAGCTGTAAGAGTATTAGTTAAGGATCAAAATAAGCTAAAAATATTGATAGGTCATGGAGCTCCTTTCCGAGATATTTGATTTATAAAATATGGCGGGAAAAGGCTGACTCGGACTTTTACCTTATATTTGCATTGGAATTATTTGGGTCTCAAATCAAAAGAAAGAAAATCAAAAATCTGTTTAAGTGACCTTTTATGAGCTATGAAGTCTTATGTTAAAAGATAAATAGGTGTTATGGGCCAAAATATTTTACCTTGTATCGTATGGAAAAACCCCAAGGAGTCCGAACATTTGACTCTTATTCCAAAACCTTACCTAAGTACATCTTTAAAATGTAATATTGATTTTTTCAAAAGATGTCTTATTAATAAAATTGAGAAGGTCAATGTCACAATGTCTTTTGTCGGCTAAACGCTTGGCCTTATGGTACACAAGGAATTAATCCATAAAGGATATTTCAGAGTTTATATACTATCAATTTATAACAGTTTCTTTAAAAACAGAGTAGCGAACATCCTTCACATAAACATTATGTTCATTTAAACTAATCTTAGTTTGCACTTTATCAGACAAAGTTATCGGAAGTCATGTCAGGGACTCTAAAAGTATTGTAAAAAAGTGTTAAGGAAAGCAATATAAAAGGTTCAACTTAACTTTTATTTGGTAACGAATTTAATTAACCGTTATCCTAAACTACGAAACGGATATACGCACGTGCCTTTATTGTTTTTAATTTTATGAGACACATTGAAATAAATGAGATTGTGAGTGTCATATAAGACCTATTTTTGAGTAAAGCAATGTTGTAATTTAAAATTTAAGATAAGCGCGGAAAAGTAAATTTTACTGGAGAATAAAATAATAACAAACAGATGTGTTTAGCACAGTGGCCCAATAGATATTAAGAAATGACAAAACTAAATAGTTCTTTTATAACAATTTTTGCAAAATATGAAAAGAATTGCTTTACGATTTACATACACTACTGAAAAAAAACCCCATATCAACCAAATGAAAATAATTCAATTGTAATTCAAGTAGAATACTGAAGTGAAATTACCGTTATTACTACTTTTTTGGGGGTATTTGTGCATTTATGCGTTTAGAAATGTCTAGTTTATCGCTCTTGACGCGAATACACATACTTGCATAATGACCTTTGGTAAAGCAGATGACAAACAAATATTTTTTTTTCATACTCATGATTATGATCATTAGAGTACTGAAAATGAACCGAAACATATTTTGTCATTGATACGTATAAGCAATTATGCTTTTTCATGTCTTTTTAACTCAATATAACATATTTGAAAAAGCTGCCTCTTTAATAATAGGTAATACTATAAATAGTACACAATTCCGTGCAATGGTTGCGCATTTCCTCACTTGATTTCTCTTCAGTGATGCGCAAGGAAAAAATATTCCAAGACCCAGTACAAACGATGAAAAGGAGTGAAAAAAAGTGATGCCAATTGCGTTAATCTTATTTCATTGCTTCGAATATGCAATTATGATTCCATCAACTATGATGGAGAGCCGATGGCACGAATGCCCCCAATGTATTCTACTTATCGTACTTCAATCAAATACACGTCGCCTAGATGATGATATTAATAATATGCGCATGATCACCACATTTTGGCATGCGATGAACAACAAAATGGGTGCAGAGTTTGAGTATGATTCATTCCCTTGCTTTTGTTATGCCCTCTCAATGTCTTCTCCCTTTTTGATAAACACAAAAATATAATTTACTCAAAATAATAAAAGTGCAAACACTATTGTATTTTTATGAATATAAATACATCTGTAATATTTACAACAAAGGAATAAATCGAAAAATTCGAAACTTGAAAAAATGAGAATGAGTTCAAAAAGAAAGACACGTCTTTTTCACAGAGCACCAGAATAAATTATCATTGTTTTCCATTGTTCGCTTTAGCTGTTCGTTTGTTCATGTTTTGATACAGTATGTTTTATTTCCTTTCTTCCATCGTTGATCATAATGAAGTTTCTTATTTGACAAACAGTTTGCTGCCTCGATATCACACGTACAGAAGTTTTGTTTGCACTCCTCCTCATCAGCTGAAGAATAAAATTATAGATGCATATAAATTCATGTGTCTGAAATATACTAAAGATACCAGACAAGTAAAATAATATCTAAAGGGACCAACTTTTCACAGGATTAAATTGAGATTTGCTCTGATGTGTAAATTTGTATGCGTTGTAATGATATTTCTATATGTCTTTTGAGACCTGTCTTTCATTTTTGCTTATGTTCTTTGTCTATATGCCTTTTTTGTTTTATAGTGACTAAGATTATAACACAATGTTGACTGATGTACCCTAAGTTTGACATTTTATAACAAGATGTAAATATTTGCACTTACTACATTTAGATATTGAGCCAAAGCACTGATCATAGGAGTAGTATCTAGATGACAATGGACAACCTTTTGATAATATCTCTTTAAGGCACATCTGGTGCTCTAAACAGCATCTAGAGAAAAAAGCTGCATTTTTAGGATTCACTTAAAAGTAAAAGTCTTATAAGCTTTTGATTTTGCCATTTGATAAGGAACTTTCCGTTTTGCATTTTCCTGGGAGTTTGGTAATTTTTATTTTATTTTCTAGTTATACAAATTTAGAATTACCTTTCAATTGAAGAATTAAACATATTTAGATTTAAGTCGATGACGATGAATCGACATCTACCAATTGGCAGTCAGGAACTAGCCATAACAGCACTTCAGTATGTTCACATGTGCCGTTTCACAGTGTGTGTAGGTATTAATTCTATATACGCATTCACTTTTTAATTGTCTAAATGCAATCTGTTTCGTTTGATTCTTTTAATTTCTCTGTGTATCATTGCGTTTGTTTGTGAGCATGTCCGTTAAGGTAATTTCCGAAATAAGTGTCTTACAATGAAATCGATATTAATGTTCCGTCGTAATTTACTCAAATTATCCAGCTATTGCTCCATATTTCTCTGTGTACCATTGCGTTTGTTTGTGAGCATGTCCGTTAAGGTAATTTCCGACATAAGTGTCTTACAATGAAATCGATATTAATGTTCCGTCGTAATTTACTCAAATTATCCAGCTATTGCTCCATAACGTTATTATTTATAATTTGTTAAGGTCTTTCTGAGCCCAGAAAGCCGTAAATGAAATTCACAATGGGAAGATTTGTTACCAATAGTATAAAATAAGTAGAGATATAATAAAAACTGTACCTGTCTACTTCGTCAACAGGATAGCTAGTTCCGTTTTGTGCACACCAACATCCATACTTGTTTAAATCATCGGCAAAATAAACATTATCCGACTTAGTTTTGAGTACAAAGTGAATTCGATAAATACTTTTGAGATCATCTACAAAATGAATAGAATATTTAATCGTTCAACAGCATCTAACTGTAGAATAATTGGCAAAATACATACATAGTTTTTTGTTGTATTCTACATAAAAACATTGAACACACTGATTTTCGTTTATATTGAATTTGGTACTTTGAAAAGGCATATATCTTCTTATATCTATATATGTTTTATTTAGTATGCAATTGGTTTGTAAAAAAAGACTTATCTTATATGAAAATTAGGAGATATGATATGATTGCAAACGAGATTACTTTTCGCTATAGTGTAAAATGACGTGAATGTTAATCATTTAAGGTCACTTTACGAGTTTCAACGATAAACACCACTCATACCGCATAATAAGCTATGCCAGTACCCGACATTACAAAATGCGGAATAACGGATAACATCACGCATTGTATTATACTTTCAAAGACTTATCTGGTGTTCTTTACTTAAATAAAATGTAATAACATATCCTGTTTGTTGAAATGTACATAAGTTAGAGTAAATATTCCTCTCTTTACTGTATTGCACAAAATGGTATCACCTGGTAAAAAAAAATCTTGATTTGTATTCATTGCATTTTTTCCATCAGAAGTCCACATCAATGTATTTGTACTACTTCTGGCTGCTACGCATACAACTAAAAGAAGAAAAAACAGTTTTGTTGTTAAATGAAGCACATTTAGAGAAAATGATTATTCATTATACATAGAAAGCTATATTATGTCTCAACATTCCAAAATGTAGGTCGATTCGAACAAGAAAACCAACATCCTGATTAATGTGTAAAAAAACAAACAAACTAAAAGACACGATCAACAAAAGACAACTACCGAATTACAGCCTCTTGATTTGGGATAAGCACATGCAGAATGTGACACACGTTTGTATATTCAACACATGAAATCATCGCATACCTGTGGATACCTTAGCTAGAATTCCATAATAGAGAACACGTTTTGATTCTACTTTCATAATTTTATTGTTAATTCCGTTTTAAGGATGTTCGCTTGTCTTGTTTATGAATTTTTGTCAGATTTTTGGAATCCTCTGGTTTTATCCAATCGAATGCCTTTACAAATTTTACTCACTAACTCCCAATTTTCTTTTTATAAATCTTTTACATGTATAATTATAAGCCATCTGTAAAAGTCTTATAAATTTTTTTTATCTTTTTTTAGAGTTTTTGAGAACTTAAACTTGTCAATGATAAAGCTAAGAAAAATCAAGAGAATCCGTAAGTGTGGTTACCTTTGCACTTTTTGTTTTGTTTTTTATAGTGCATCGTACTTTTACAACATACATGTGTAGTGTCAAGAGGGGTTTATGTGCTCCTAAATTGGATTAAACCCCGATTTCACATAACTCCGTTAAACGAACAAAACGTTCCAATGGAGATAATGAACTCAATACGTATACAATCGCTCATGAAGACAAAGATATGTGCATTCTTCTAAGTAATCTGCAATTCTATGACAGCCTTCATCATTGAATAAATTAATAAATTGGATAAAAAATAGCATAAATAGAAAATAATACAGTTCTATCCTGGAACAGGACAAAAAGCCCATCCAACCACCTTACTTACCTGCCAAAATCCATAATACCATCAGAAGTACCACATCTATACCCATTTTCTGGTCTGTCTTTAATCAATGCTGGATAAATAATTCAAGTCATCTAAAATGCAATATAATTGAGTTTATTATATAAATTATCATGATAGTTTAGTACAGGATATTTCAAAAACAAATTATCAATAAGAGTATCTTGCATTATCTTACCTTCTTTACATTTCTAGGAATATGATAGGTAACAAAGCAACCGTGTGGAGACCGTGTATTTTTCATATTAGGTTAGTAGACATTTATGGAATCTAGGTCTATACCTAGGATTACATTAGGACTTAGACAATTACAGTTGATGAAAAATAAGGGGTTATATACAGTTAAATGAAATGATATGTTTGTTATCATGTAAATAAGTATTTTCGACGACACACACATGCAGAAACTACATGGTCACTACAGATGCGAATTGTCAAAAGGTCCTAACAACTTTGTATGTTTTTCTTCATTCTCCGATGGCAAGGTTAACCTTAACTCTGATAGTGTATAATATGTCGATTTAATTTTCTAGTCTGCATATATACTCGATTTCTGTTCAGATATATTTTGTCGCCCAGCAAAAACAGCTCATTCAGGAAAGGAAAGTCTTGTCTTATATTTCTCATCAACATATATGATGATGCGTACTCAACATAACATATCTTGTGTTCCTTTAATATAACAACTTGAGTGTGGATGCAGTGACAGTGTCTGTGTCCTGCGAAAAACTGTTCCTGTGGGTCCGTAATCGGTCAACTACATTCCGTCGATAATAAAATTGAGAATGGAAATGGGGAATGTGCCAGAGAGACAACAACCCGACCATAGAAAAAAACAACAGCAGAAGGTCACCAACAGGTCTTCAATGTAGCGAGAAACTCCCACACCCGGAGGCGTCCTTCAACTGGCCCCTAAACAAATATATACTAGTTCAGTGATAATGAACGCCATACTAATTTCCAAATTGTATACAAGAAACTAAAATTAAAAAAATACAAGACTAACAAAGGCCAGAGGCTCCTGACTTGGGACAGGCGCAAAAATGCGGCGGGGTTAAACATGTTTGTGAGATCTCAACCCTCCCCCTATACCTCTAGCCAATGTAGAAAAGTAGAACGCATACCAATACGCACATTAAAATTCAGTTCAAGAGAAGTCCGAGTCTGATGTCAGAAGATGTAACCAAAGAAAATAAACAAAATGACAATAATACATAAATAACAACAGATTACTAGCAGTTAACTGACATGCCAGCTCCAGACTTCAGTTAAACTGACTGAAAAATTATGATTTTATCATATAACATCAGGCACAATCCTTCCCGTTAGGGGTTTAGTATCATACCATCATAACATATATGAGAAGAACATAACCCGTGTCATGCCAACAACTGGTTTTTTAATAAATGTGTTTAGTTCCGATAACCCTATAGCAAACAGAAGTTTGTAAGTTCTGCATACCAATCATCCAAAAAAAGGCCAATAAATAAGACAGTTATCTGTTTTTTGGAATTAGGTATACCTGTATGTTTTTAATCTTTGGTAATCGAAACACTTACGGCATTAATGTAAGAATGCATATGATAATACGGATACGATTGTAACCATAATACAGAAGAAGAATTTCTGTTCACGCGGAAAGCTAATTAACCCGACCGGTTCTCTGTCTGAAGAGACCATTTACATCGGCTACAATTTGAGGCAACGTTGCACCTTTAAAAGGAATGTCGTGTGCTTGGAAAACTAGTGGCCACATCTCTCCCATTTCAAAAGTGTATATCATTGGCTATAAGTTCCTTGCTTGTAAAAGATTGGTTTTTTGATTGTCAATCTAGGCCTGCCAGAGTAGGTATCGGATGACGAAGGAAATATGTACCATGACATCTCAGAGGCGGATTTAGGGAGCAGGCCCCCTTCGAAAGCAGCAGTCAGTGCCCCCCCTTTTATAAAAAATTCTGAATCCGCCACTGCATTTGGTGGAATCTACATCAGCAGGTTTTACTACCATGATTGATCTGTGATCTTTATGACGGGGGAAATAAAATAAATGCACGAATACACGTATCATTTGACCGTATTGACAGTTACATGCACTTACTTACAAACGCGGGTGGTATACAGTAATATGGAGTCGTTCATTTTTTATACATTAATATTTTTTGTATCTGCAACTGCACCTTATCGGAATAAAAAAGTGTGCAATTTAATTTTTAATTTAAAAATGTTTCAATCTTACCAAATAATGTAAACGGTATTTATTCCTACTTTTTTTGATGTTAACGATACATGTAGTGAATATTACTGGCGATTAAAAAAAACCCAGCTTTTAATGTATGATATAAGTTTTCTGTTTTCTCATTGGCTAGGAACATAGGAAGTCCTCTTTGATAAAACATTATATTAATTGCGGGAAAAATAAATAGAGGTCAGTGTATGTTTTCTAATTTTCTTGTTATCGGTGCCTTTTTTTAGTAAATTTTATTGAATTATTTACTTTATTTTCTAAAAGAATAAAATAATATTTTCAATAAATCTTTTGACATGCATTTAATTTAAAATTTGTTACACAGAAAACCTGATTGATAATTTTATTTGAAAACATATGTCTACTTTATTTTTGATGAATTAAAAAAAAATCGTGTCACTTGCATGCAATCTAAAATTGTATATATGGTTATATATAAATAGAAATTGACACAACTACTAAGCAATCTTGTTTTAAATATTTTGATAGATCAACAAAGTAAAATATACTCCCCAAACCATTAAAAAAGGTGCACATAGACTTTTGTATTTTTTGTCTTGTTTGTATCCCCTTCCCCCCCAAAAAAAACCCAACCTGAAACAAACAAACAAGAAAATAACCGCCACCCTTCAAAATATGATTGTCTTTTATGAAATAACCAACGAAATAATGAAATATGTATTATATATGCAGACTGCGTCAGTGTCCTTATTTGAGAGGAAATTGCAGTTATTATTTTCAAGATTATTGATATGAATATTTCTAAATATCCCTATCACATAGAGTTGTCTATGGTATAGAATATGGTCACCATATTTAATTCCCGAGGGTATCACCAGCCCAGTAGTCAGTACGTCTGTGCTGACATGAATTATCATTGAAATGGTCATATTTATAAATTAACTGTTTACAAATCTTTTGAATTTTTGAAATACTAAGGCTTTTAATTTCTACCTCAGGAATAGATTACCTTAGCTGTATTTGGCAAAACTTTGAGGAATTTTGGTCTCAATGCTCTTCAACTTCGTACTTTATTTGGCTTTTTTTAACGTTTTTGGATTCGAGCGTCACTGATGAGTCTTTTGTAGACGAAACGCGCGTCTTGCGTAAATACAAAATTTAATACTGGTATCTATGATGAGTTGAATTATTAACACAAATAACCAAATGGGATAATAATCTTGATCACATTTATATGAGACCGCAAAACCAGAAAGGTGAGTGTTTTTGCTTTAAAAATCAAACACAAGTTTCACTGTCTCTTCGCCGATTTCGAATTCCAGTTTGCAATATATTTGTAAATAAAATGGCGCTTAGAGCCCTCCATACATATCAAAGACAAATAATTTCCAAAGAATTAATTCAAGGGATTTTCTATATTTTAACCCGGTGCATAAAGGTAACAGTATGTTTAATTAGTGAAGTGCTGTCATGGTTTACTACGTCAAATCAAAGCCAGTTTAAGTTTTCATTTTGGCAAAAATGGACAATATATTTCAAAACTATCATGTTATAAAACTACTTATTATTGTATTATATTAGTAGCTTTTAAATAGAACCCAATAAGTTTTGTGCACACGGAGTGCGTTTCTTTCTGGATTACATTGAGCAAGACAAGTAACACAAATATGGATAAAAGATACTTTATCACGTCAGCAACTTTATAACTTATAGAAATCGTTAAGGAATAGCCAGATATTTTTAATTTCAGCTGTGTTATTTATGATTAAAAAAAAAAAAAGCGAATCTGATTTATATGCGAGTTTATAATTGAGGAAATCAAGGAAAGCTTTTTATGATTTTTGTTTTCACAAGGTATGCGCAAATGTCCCTTCCAAAACAAAAAGGAAACACTCTACAGAAATAAAGATTAAGCAAAACAACATAAAAAATACGAAAATAATAAAAATAACGAAATAAAAAAATAAAAAACATTTGATGAGCATGGATTAACCTGTAGTGCTACTAATGACAGGGAAATATCCGATATTTTCCGATAATAATTATCACTCAGTGATGCAATACATGATACAACCTATATCATTTTGGTTTATACACCTAAGTAGTAGAAGTTGTAGGAGAAAACAATAATAAGTTATAATACAAGATTAGAGTTTTTGACGGTTGAAAATGCACTTTTTCATGGTATGCAGAGTATTTAACCAAATACAGCTCTATTTTGATATAAAATTCTTTAAAACAAAATGACGAAATTAACAAAAGAAAACCAATTAACAAATCATTAGCAGAAACATGATTCACCTTATGGTATATTTATGTATGTATGACGAGGATTCCTAACTGTTGAACAGAAGTACTGAAGAAGAAAATAAAGTTATCAAAGGTACCAGGCTTATAGTTTAATACGCCAGACGCGCGTTTCGTCTACATTAGACTCATCAGTGACGCTCAGTCAAAATCTTTAGAAAGCCAAACAAGTACAAAGTTGAAGAACAAACTATAGAGATCTAGATTTGTTGCTTTTTAAATGAACACTTATTTAAAGTTTGCTTATACATGCTGTTCGGTTGCCATGTTATTTATTTATTTATCCCTAATTATTTTTTGTTGAATATGGTTTTTTTCTATAATAAATCAAACGAAGAAAGAATACATTTTTTTAAAAATTAATATTGATGTCAATTTCAAATTATTGAAAAACAAATTACGACTGACCCGTCTATGTCCGAATCCTATTGTATGACTTTAATTTTCAACGAGCGATTAAACACTTCCGTTGCAAACAGTTGGCGGAAAATGACACTCAATGTCAAGCAGAAATTCAATGAAGATAAACGGACACTTCATCCTTTTCTAATTCATTGGCTATTTGTCACAAATATTGACGATAATATTTTTGAATAAATTGTTATTTTAATGATCAGTAGAAAACTCTTTTGATTTAACTGTATGTATAAAGTATATGAACTTTCACATAATTGTGTTTGTTAATGTATGGCATTCTCCTCTCTTATTTTGTATTATGTACTATATTGTCGTTCGTAATATATCGATATATTGATTAACATAAAGGCCAGGATATGGAATGTGCAAATCGAAAAAAAAAATGTAGAGTACCGATATGTTCTTTTGTAAACGAGATGCATCGTGGGAAAATCGGTGACGAATATCACATTTATAAGAAAAAAAAAGATTTTCCGGTAAATGAGTGTGTTCCCTTTCTTATTTGACAGTATACAAGTCTGTATACTTCTCATGCACTGTGCACATATAGTTTAAAATATTTTGTATATATGCGAGAAAATAGTAAAGTTATATGCGACCTTTTTGTACGATCTTTAATTTTTAAAGTGTAAAAATGCACTAAAATAATGTCGCAAGGACAGTGATATGCGCTCTTATTGTGTTCGATTATATTTAAATACCGATATGCCTTTATTATGAAAAAAAGTTACTAATGCTGTAATTTTCTCATAGAACTGCGATATGTTTTTCATATAAAAAAATGACGACAGTATTGCACTATGCATTCCAAGCAAACAAGAAAGATCGGCATTAAGTCAGAAAAGGCCTAGGTTAGATTGAATAGGCAAATTATGATTCTGAATCTGACATAAGTACATGATATGAAATTAGGAGGTAGGGTATGATTGTCAATAAAAGAATTATCCAATAAGCTTATCATAGATACCAGGATTAAATTTTGTATTTACGCCAGACGCGCGTTTCGTATACAATAGACTCATCGGTCACGCTTGGATCCAAAAAAGTTAAAAAGGCCAATTAAAGTACGAAGTTGAAGAGCATTGAGGACCAAAATTCCTAAAAGTTTTCCCAATTACAGCTAAGGTAATCTATTCCTGAGGTAGAAAAACCTTAGTATTTCAAAAAATCAAAAGTTTAGTAAACAGTTAATTTATAAATATGACCATATCAATGATAATTCATGTCAGCACAGAAGTGCTGACTACTGGGCTGGTGATATCCTCGGGGAATTAAAACTCCACCAGCAGTGGCATCGACCCAGTGGTTGTAAATAAACTGAGTAAAAATGACACACATTTAAGCAATTATATGTCAACAAACGGATTTATGCAATTAGATCGAGCCAAACAAAATAAAAATAAGCAACAACCGACACAATGACAAAAGGCATAAAGTAAAGATATCAGAGTACTCACAACTACTGAAAGTAAGATAAAAGACAATAGCAACTTTAAACACAATCATGCTTGTTCCTAACTAAAGTTTTAATAAGTACACATCCAAAGGATTTAGTGTTAAGACCTTAAGAGTCTGCGAAAAGCATGACTTTGTGAATGCCATAACTAGACATTAACTTGACAGGATGTTGCACACAATTCTTCATATTAAAATGTAAAATAAAGAAATTAATATTTCGTTAAATTTAATTTATCTTCAAAAAATAATTACAAAATTCATTTTCTTACCGAAAACTAATATATTCAAACATCTTTCTACGATGATATTCAAAGGATCAGTGACTGAGCAAGAATTTGATGCATGGGGGTAATGTCAAAGAACTACTAGTCCGTTTCCTAAAGAAAGTTCGTTGGAAAATACCAATATCCTGTTGATAAATATTCCTTATCAACTTCACAATTAATACATAATGGGCTTAAGTATAGATTATAGTCCGGCGACTACAAGCATATTTCAGACGAATTGTGCACATCCTGCTACAAGCATGAAATTTTGCATAAACCTTCCTCAACTATTACTCTTTTATTTCAGATAGGGAGGCATTTGAAAAAAAATGTCTCACTTCCGGTAAAATCCAAAATGGCGGACCTTATACTTAAATCAACCCAATATCAAAGGCTACTATTTGAAAAGGTGTTATTATCATGCTAAAACCACAATCTTTGGTACAAATCTTTGTTTTGTACTACTTTTGGATGTATTATATTGTTTAGATGTCTGCAAAACCCCTACTTCCGGTAAATTTCAACATGGCAGACATTGTACTAAAATAAGCTTATTTTTTAGGGAGGGTAATTGAAATGTGTTTAAACGTATTGCTACTATCATTACATTGTGCAGGAACCTTTCTTTGGTGCTTCTAATGGATACAATGTATAAAACATCTGTCTTTAAAGCCCCTACTTCCGGTAATATTTAAAATGGCGGACATATAAATATCAATTCATTATTTAAATATTTAATTTTTTTTCAAAATGTAAAGAAAATGTTGTTTTTTTGTGCTGGTCATTAATATTTTGGCGTTAAGTTATAATCAAAACCCCTAATGCTATTCTGTTGTAAATTTTTAAATACAAACTTCCGGTAAAAAAAATAGGCGTAAATTTCAAAGATAAGTACTCAATCCATATCTTCGATGTAGAAATTTGGATAGATTGATTAAAATTAAAATCAGGATAATACTAAAACATTTTAAAAATTACTACTATTTGACCAAAAATACATGTTTATTCACAGTCCCTACCACATGCACACAAAGCAGTGCACTGGAGACCCGAATTTCCACATTTACAACGACCGAGACATCCTTTCTTACATCCACAATGTACAAGCTTTTGACAAAATGAGGAGGCCTCAGAAAGAGTTTGTTAAAAGGGATCCTCTTTGTCCATTTGTCATCCATTAGCGCCTGGACTGGGTAGCATAAGAGCCAATCCAATGCTCGTCCCCCTAAACACCTTCCCTACTATATTGCACGTTTTACATGCTGGAAAAGAGTAGCTCTCAATTAGCCTTCCCTTTTTTGTAAATAGTTATTGTCTTGCTTCGTTAACCATGTTAGGCCCATCTGATAAGTTTGTGCGATCTTACAGTAAAACCGCGGTAATTTCTGTTGATCAATCATCATTCTTTATGCTAAAGTCACATCTTAAATTACAATCAATGACTCCCACGATGTCTTTTTTTCTTTCCAAGCAAAGCGAGAACCGTATCACAACTGGTAAAGCCATTGATCACACTAAGTGTGTGTGATCACTTATTGCCTAGTACATTTGAAAGACCCATTGATAGATAGTAATCCAAAGTGTTTTGTCTTCCCAAACACAATCCATAGTTCGTCTACCCCTATGTCACAGAATAGCGAAACAGTAATTACAGCATCATCAGTAACGACTGTTCGAATCATGACTCGTTTAAGTTCGTGTTTGCATCAGACACATGCACCATGATTCTAGTGTCAGCCTCTTAATGTGAACACGGTGCTAAATTTGAAATACATCACGTGGTGGATAACACTGAAAATCTTGAGCATTTGTTGCTACAACTACCATACCCATCAAAAATTTCATCAACTCTTGTTACAGTTTCAAGGTATTTTATTAAGGTAAGGATATAATAATCAGTATACTCGTAAGGAAACACCTTGAAACTGTAACAATAGTGGATGTAGTCTCGGATGACAATACTGGTAGTTTTAAGGCTGCTACAAAAAGCAAGAGCTACATTTTGTGGAAAGAGAATACACAGACGAATCCAGGGTCAAAACAAATTCCTCAAAATTGGCAAAGTGTTCTGAGAGATGACGAAAATAAGAAAGAAATATTTAGTTTTCATTTACAGCAGCTTGCTCAATTTTGAGGAAAAGGTAGTTGTAGCAACAAAAGCTCAGGATGTTCAGTGTTATCCACCACTTGATGTTTCAAGTTTAGCACCATCGAACATTCGATACTGATGTCATTGCTGTTTCGCTATTCCGTGAAATAAGGGCAGACGAACTTTGGTTTGCATTTGGAAATGGGAAAAACTTTGAATATATATCTATACATGACCTTTCAAATTCACTATACATGAGAGATTACACGTTTGCTGGAAAAGGAACTACGTTGGTGACATGGATTGCGTATG
Organism: Mytilus edulis; assembly: GCA_019925275.1. Taxonomy (NCBI): domain Eukaryota; kingdom Metazoa; phylum Mollusca; class Bivalvia; order Mytilida; family Mytilidae; genus Mytilus; species Mytilus edulis. The sequence continues at coordinate 13,598,835 of CM034362.1, forward strand.
AAGATGTGACTTTAGCATTTAGAATGAGTACAAAGCAAGAAAACATGCGTTTATGGGAGAGGAAAGACTTATTGATGCTATTCCAACGACTCGGTCTAGTTTTTTTTTTAAGTAAAGCGTGTAATATCCCATGGCGGCTATGAATGAGTAACAAGCTTAGAATTAGTTCCTTGCTAACTAGTTCAGATGCTTATAAATTGCGAAGGAACAACTATGGTCCATGGGAACCCTTTTAGTGAGGCCTCTTCATCTTATCACGAGCTTGTACATTATGGATGTAAGAAACAATACCAGTCTTTGCAAATGTGGAAAATCAGCTATCCGATTGTAAATAAACATGTATTAGCGGGCTAACGAGTATTCTGATTGGGTATTATGTCCTTACCTCAATAACATACCTTGAAACTGTAACACGTGTGGATGAATTCGCGGATGCGTATGGTAGTTGTAGGAACAAATGTTCAGGGTATTCTATTTTATCCATCACGTTATGTATTTCAAGTTTAGTATTATGTTCACATTATGAGGCAGACACTAGAATCAAGGTGCATGTATCTGATGCAGTGAAACACAAACTTAAACGAGTCATGATTCGAACTGTCGGTACTGATGATGCTGTCATTACTGTTTCGCTATTCCGTGACATAGGGTTAAACGAACTATGGATTATGTTTGGGAGGGCAAAAACTTTGAATTAATATCTATCAATGACCTTTAAATGCACTAGGCAATGAGTGATCACACACTCTTATTGTCATCCATTATCCATGCCTTTACTAGTTGTGATACAGTTCTATCTTTGCTTGAAAAGAAAAAAGACTGCGTGTGAGACATTGATGGTATTTGAAAATGTAACTTTAACATAAAGAATGATGATTGATCAACCTAATCACCGGGATTTTACTATAAGATCGCACCCCAAATTTAACAGATTTGACATGGTTAACGAAGCAAGACAATAACAATTTGCGCAAAAGAGAATTCGAAGGCTAATTGAGGCTATTCCCTCAACTTGATCAAGTCTTTTCCGGCATGTAAAACGTGCAATATACTAAGACAGGTATTTAGGAGGACGAGCTTGGAATTGGCTCTTATGCTACCCAGTCCAGGCGCTAGTGGATGGCGTAGGGATAAAGAGGATCCCTTTAAAAAAAACTCTTTCTAAGACCTCATCACTTTGTCAGAACCTTGTACATGTGGATGTTAGAAAGGATGATGTGAAAAACCATGTCTCCCGTAGAATGCCTTTTGTGCATGAGGTGGTGATCGTGAATAAACATGTTTTTTTGGCCGAATTGTACTAGCAGTTTTGAAAATGTTTAGTACTTGAGTAATTTTATTTTGTTTTAATCAATCTATCCAAAACTCTACATCGAAGATATGGATTGGTGACTCATCTTTGAAATTTACGCCAGATTGTTTTTTTTTACCGGAAGTATAATTATAACTTTGTATTTAAACATTTACAGCAAATAGAATAAGTGGTTTTGAGGATAACTTAAAGCCAGCACAATAAACAACATTTTCTTTACATTTTGTAAAAAGTTGAATATATAAAAAAAAAAATTATATTTTTATGTCAGCCATTTTGGATATTACCGGAAGTAAGGGTTTTAAAGAAATATGTCTTATACATTGTATCCATAAGAAGCACCAAAGAAATGGTTCCTGCACAATGTAATGTAATATGTTTAAACATATTTCAATTACCCTCCCTAAAAAATAAGCTTATTTTAGTACAATGTCCGCCATATTAGATTTTACCGGAAGTAGGGTTTTTCAAGACATCTAATCTATATATTATATCCAAAAGTAGTAAAAAACAAAGGTTGTGTACCAAATAATATGATAGTAGCATGATTATAACACCTTTTCACATACTAGCCTTCGATATTGGGCTGATTTAAGTATGAATTCCGCCATTTTGGATTTTACCGGAAGTGAGACATTTTTTTTCAAATGCCTCCCTATCTGAAATAAAAGAGTAATAGATGAGGAAGGTCTATGCCAAATTTCATGCTTGTAGCAGGATGTGCACAATTTTTCACAAAGCCGCCGTACTATTATAGGTACTGACGTGGTTTATCATCTGAATTACGTGTTTAAGTGAGTTTTTTTTTTATTTTTTTTGTATATTTTGAACATTTATATTTAATCCATTTTTTTTAATATCCTTTCGGCGTGGATCGGTATTTATATCGAAAGTGATTTAAAAAATTTCGTAGTATTACACGGTTCATGAAAATTTATCAAAGCAAGCTCTTTCTCATTGACCATGTTGACAATCAGAATGTATATCGCAATAGTTATCAAAAGTACCAGGATTATAATTTTATACGCCAGACGCGCGTTTCGTCTACATAAGACTCATCAGTGACGCTCAAATCAAAATAGTTAAAAAGCCAAACAAATACAAAGTTGAAGAGCATTGAGGACCCGAAATTCCAAAAAATTGTGCCAAATACGGCTAAGGTAATCTACTCCTGGGGTAAGAAAATCCTTAGTTTTTCGAAAAATTCAAAGTTTTGTAAACAGAAAATTTATAAAAATAACCATATAATTAACATTCATGTCAACACCGAAGTGCTGACTACTGGGCTGGTGATACCCTCGGGGCAATACATTCCTTTTACGACGGAGATAAAAAAAAAAGTTAATTTTTGATGGCTCTGATTATTATAGATATGTAGCTAAGTATTCTGACCTTTTTTTCTCTATATCAAACTAGTGATGAATAATTATTATAACCTTTTTTCTCTATAATGTAAGATAGATAGCTAATTATTCGTACCTTCTTACTCCATAGTAAACTAGCAATGTAAGATATATAGCTCATTGTTCTAACCTTTTTTTCTCCATAGTAAACTAGTAATGCAAGATAGATAGCTAATTATTTTTACCTTGTTACTCTATAGTAAACCAGTAATGCAAGATAGATAGCTAATTAATCTTACCTTTTACTCGCGATCGATAGTAAACTAGTAATGTAAGATTGATAGCTAATTATTCTTTCCTTTTTTCAATAGTAAACTAGTAATGCAATATAATATAACTAATTATTCTTACCTTTTTACTCCATAGTAAACTAATAATGCAAGATAGATAGCTAATTATTCTTACCTTAAAAGTTTTTACTCCATAGTAAACATGGTAAACTAGTTATGGAAGATATATTGTGTGGATAGCTAATTATTCTTACCTTTTTTAAATAGTAAACTAGTAATGCAAGATAGATAGCTAAGTATTCTTGCCTTTTTTCAATAGTAAGCTAGTAATGTAAGATAGATAGCTAATTATTCTTACCTTTTTACTCCATAGTAAACTAGTCATGCAAGATAGATAGCTAATTATTCTTACCTTTTTTTTCTCTATAGTATGATGCATTCTTTCTAAATCATTTTGTTTATCAACCGTCCCATTTCAAAACCGTTTATGTCTATGAATGATTTAAAAACTAAAAGAAAATGTGCCCAAATTGTATCTTAGTATTTTTTTAAAGCTCACGAAGTCACCTTCATTCTAAAAATAAACATTGTTATATTATATTTCTGTATAAATAATTATGACGACTTTGTTAACTAAAGTATCAATGCTATTTGAAGTTCAATATATAGGATAGATCGTGATTTAAACTTATATTCCTTCATGTATTTGTACAAGATATTGAATGTCTTTATAATAAAATCAAAGTTTAAAAACCAGTGATTTTGATGAATTAACCAACAATTAAAGGACAAGGTCAATATGTTTGTTTATGGATTGTTTCTAAACTCATGACAGTAGTCGCCTGTCATTCTTAATATTAACCCTGCAATATCAGATTTCTGTAATAATTATGACGACTTTGTTACTTAAAGCTAGTGTCTGCACTTTATGTGTGTGCATTGGAAAGTTTATTATATTGGATATCATAAACAAATCATTGATCGTGACTTAAAGATATATTCGGTCAGATATTTGTTAACACTGTTAGTTACATAGTGTGCTAGTGATCTAATACGATATATAAAGGGTCAGTAAATTCCATATGGGGACTCGCGCGATATTAGCATAATGTGTAACGAATTTTTCTTACCGACAAACTTAAAATGTAGTATTTAGACTAGTGGCCTATCAAAGTGATTAAGTCTTCAATATAAGAAACCTACTTCCATTGGTCTATACAAAAACAAATGCCAACAGCAAGTTTTTAGCTTGTACTGTGTTTGTATAATTTATTCTAATCGTCCACCAATAATGTCTGTTGAAAATTTTCAGATTTTTCCTCAACAGCGTCTTGTTTTCACAAAAGGAAGTAAAACCACTACTAACCGCGTATTGAAATAAATCGCGCTTACTTACCCCATATGAAATATACACGGTATCAACGAGATTGATTTTAATCAATCAAATTCCTCGAAATGTATAGATAGATATTGAATATCATAATAATAACCATCGAGGGTAAATGTCAGAAAGTCATAAAGGGATTGTATATCGACTACGACATAAATGCAAGGTAAACTCATAAATTTTGTAGTATTTTTAATATTTTCTCTGAAGTCCCCATCAGTATCTCAACAAATTCAATATATTTGTCAATATATCGAAAATGGAAAACAAAGACAAGGATCATCTTCTTTATTTGTTTTCACTATGGTTCTGTCCAAAATATAGGAACGAGATTATAAAGTCATAACGGGATATACTACCAACTACGACATAAGTACAAGGTAAACTTATAAATTTTGTCGTACTTTGAATATTTCCTCTATATGTCCTCATCAGTATCTCAACAAATTAAACGCATTTGTCAATAGACCGAAAATGGGAAACAAAGCTAAGGAACATCTTTTTTGTTTGTTTTCACGTTAGTTCTGCCAAACATATAGTAACGAGATTCAGAGTAATTATGCATAAAACTAGCAACCAAGTGAATGCAATGTGTAGTTGGTGGAATTCAGCATCTGTTATTGTAAGTAAAACCACGTAAATACTAGTGTTTAATTTTACATATTCAATTCCGTCTCAACTCAAAGTATAGAGAATTAGGCCACAAAAGATAACATCATTCAAATGTTTTTACCGCATTGCAATATTTTTATTAGTCGGCAATACGTAGTGTTGTTGTCTTTTGTGGCAAAATATTCTTATTTGTTATAAGACAACTGTGAATACCTAGCGGTAGCCACTTAAATTATAGAATTTCAGATAAAAATAAAGAGGATAAAATATCCAGTTGAATTTTTTGAAGTACTAAGGCTTTTCTACCTCAGGCATAGATTACCTTAGCTGTATTTGGCAAAACTTTTAGGAATTTTGGTCCTCAATGCTCTTCAACTTCGTACTTTATTTGGCCTTTTTAACTTTTTTGGATTCGAGCGTCACTGATGACTCTTTTGTAGAAGAAACGCGCGTCTGGCGTATATACTAAATTTAGTCCTGGTATCTATGATGAGTTTATTTTAGATGTATTTTCAAAATCTGCCATTTTGGATCGCGACAAACATCTTCGACGACAAGGGTACACTATATATGTTGGTTATCAAAATAAACGACAGAAGCTAAATCGTGTGTGTTCAACAATAGTTCATGATTTTTCCCTTTTAACATGGTATTAACCACATTTCAATACTAAGTAGAGGCAAATTCCAATGGGGTATTCATGTCATGGCAAAAAAAACCCAAAAAAACACCAAAATGACAAACAACAGTAAACAAAACACAATATAGAAAACTAAAGACTGAGCAACACGAACCCTACTGAAAAATGAAAACTGGAAGTTAGCTCAGGTGCCCTGGAAGGATAAACAGATCCTACTCCACTAGTGGCACCCATCGTTTTGCTTATGTTATTACAAATCTGGTGATAAGCCTAACTTAGTAGGCCACTTTCAGAACGGGCTTGGGGTGTCCGTACTATTGTTGAAACGTAAATCTCAACTTCATTTGTAATTCTTGGTTTGAAAGCTTCCTTGTAAGCAGCAACCTCCTTTAAAGGAAATCATGATAGGAAATATAAGCTATAGAATATCGTATAAACTGGGAAATATGTACTCTATATGTAGGTGATACTGAAAGGTTGCTACATATAAATGGAAAGGTCACAATTTTGGGAAGCTGAAATCATCTCATTTGTTTTAAAAATTTATTCTAAATCAACCCTCATTGACAATATCTAGATGTAAGTCATGAGTTAAGGCTTGACTGTATCTGCTGTATCCTTTGTCTCAAGTTCAATTGTATATATGGGTACAACAGAGGATTTGTGCAAAAACAGGACTTTTGTTCCTATCTTGACCTTTTGGATTATAGCTCTTCATCTTTTATATAAGCTTTGGATTTCAAATATTTTGGCCACGAGCATCACTGAAGAGACATGTATTGTCGAAATGCGCATCTGGTGCAAGAAAATTGGTACCGTTAATTTTATTACTACCACTGGGTCGATGCCTCTGCTGGTGGACTATTAGTCCCCGAGGGTATCACCAACCCAGTAGCCAGTACTTCGGTACTGGCATGAAAATACGGATTTTTTGTGTTATTAAAATTTACTGTTACAAAATGATAGAAATTATTATAAATTAAGGAATGTATCTCCCTCATGCATAGCTCTGATTCCTTTCACTGATTTGGCTATACTTTTTGGACCTTTTGGATTATAGCTCTTCATCTTTTATATAAGCTTTGGATTTCAAATATTTTGGCCACGAGCATCACTGAAGAGACATGTATTGTCGAAATGCGCATCTGGTGCAAGAAAATTGGTACCGTTAATTTTATTACTACCACTGGGTCGATGCCTCTGCTGGTGGACTATAAGTCCCCGAGGGTATCACCAACCCAGTAGCCAGTACTTCGGTACTGGCATGAAAATACGGATTTTTTGTGTTATTAAAATTTACTGTTACAAAATGATAGAAATTATTATAAATTAAGGAATGTATCTCCCTCATGCAAAGCTCTGATTCCTTTCACGGATTTGGCTATACGGTTTGGACCTTTTGGATTATAGCTCTTCATCTTTTATATAAGCTTTGGATTTCAAATATTTTGGCCACGAGCATCACTGAAGAGACATGTATTGTCGAAATGCGCATCTGGTGCAAGAAAATTGGTACCGTTAATTTTATTAAAGCAAAAAATTTTGAAAGAAGCCAAAGAAGAAAACAAAGCGACAACCAAAATTACATGCAGAACAATAGTATACTAAATTTTATAATATATATATATAATATCCCTATTCCGATGGAGTGTAAGCAACATTATAACCCATGCCTCGTATCGTTCAGTGTTGATCAGCAATAAAGACAAGACTATCTACATCTAGATTTGTTGCTTTTTAAAGTATAACTAATGTAGAGTTTGCTAAAATAAGATACACAATGAACCATGAGCTATACGTTTTATCCGTGAAGGCATTCTAACAATAGTCAAAATGAAGAAGAAAAAAATAAAAATAAAAGAAACTGCGATAAAACTGTGTGCGATTGAAACATTCCACATGTCTATTGTGTATTACAGCAACCTTTACAGTTAAGTGTAGCTGCTTTAATACAAGTATTAATACAGGCTTCATACAAAACATTGAACTTTTATACATTGATTTTTTGTGATTTGATAGCATAAGAATGTATGTCGTTTACATACATGACATTGATATCATTTCTGCATTACAAGGCTAATGCATTAACAAATCTAAACGGCATAAGAAATTGACAAACAGAGGGATTTCTGTAGTGAGTTATTGGACCTCACAAATGTATGTGTTATTACCATTAATTTGTTTTCTATAAAAAAAAACCACTAACAGTGAAAAATTGCTCCTCGGTCTAATGGAATTTCACCCTGTTTATATCATTACTATATCATTGATTCTTGTAAGATTACTAATGTCCAGTTGCAAATATTAAAATCAAATTCAGGATTCAAAACAATTTAAAGCTATCAGAAATCGAGGTAAATGGAGATTTTGCAGAATACATAGTCAGTACATGTTCAATGTAAAACAAACTGAACATGAAAAGAAAAGAAAATCATCGAATATAACAAATTGTGGCCAACCATTCTGCATTCGTACTTTATAAAGAAATTATTTGATGTGGTATGAGTGCCAATGAGACAACTTTCAATCCTGGTCACAATGTGTAAAAATCAAACAATTATGGGTCAAAGTACGGCATAGAGTTTTGGCTCACACCGAACAGCAATCTATAAAGAAACTTTAAATAAGAAAACAAAGTACAGTTTTGTGTATATGTGATTGATAAGAAAATCTCAGATGTCAGTGTGATAGGGTTATATTGTAAAGAGGGTTAATCTAGTTTTTATTTTCATGAACCGGGATTTTGGGGTCGATTCTTTTTTCCCGTTTGTTCTCATCGTACACATTACCTTGGTAAATATATGTGTATCAAGATTTCAATTTAACCTATTAATTTATTTTCGACAAAAATGACCTTTGTCACGGTAGGGGTTCAAATATCAAATGGTCAGTGCTCTATCAATTATCTAGGAGTATAGGTTTACGATCTTATTCAATTTCAAAATTCTGACTACAAATGATTTCCTAAATAGCCATGAACTTACATTATTATAAAAAAAATAAGGAGATGTGGTATGTACAGAAGCGTATTATGGTCATCCATCTTAATTTTTCAAATTGTCGACTTTAATCTTGGAATTATCAACTTTAATCTTGGAATTATCAACTCGTAATCTCGTAATCTTGGAATTTCTAACCAATCTTGGACTTATCAGCTTTAATCTTGGAATTATCAACTTGAATCTTAGAATTTCCGACTTAAATCTTTGATTTGCCGGGTTTACTATCCATAGGGATCCCTAAAAAGTGATTTTTTTTATGGGTTCCTAAGTATAGTAAACCAGGCAAATAGTAACAAACCCCAGTGATTAAAGTTGATGGGCAATTTGAAAATTAAATAAAAAAAGGATGGCCCTAATCCGTAGATATGATTGTCAATGAGACAAACATATTTATATTTTTAGTGAAGTCATCGCACTCCTCTGAATGAAGAAATTATTAACCCAATAAATTTGCTATAAATTCATAGCAAAATTTATTTGTCCACATTTAAAAAAATAATGTCAACGGAGGATACGTACAACAAAATAAAACCTACCTGTGTTAACGTACATTGATATACATAACGCATCATCTATACACATTTATGACTTATGAAATAATCAATCAGGGTATACTACTGTATCAAACATGTCATAGTGAACTACTTGTTGATCTGTTGTATTTGAAGTGTCAAATTTCTCTGTAAAAGCTAGAAACACCTGTAATCATCATTTCATTACTGAGGATCTGAATGTGTCCTTCCAATTTGTATACCATTTCTTTTTCTATTCTTTATTTGTTTTGCTTTTAACGCATTATTTTCTATTCGTTATAATTTATCATTCATTACCTATTCTTTATTGTGTTGCCTTTCACGCATTATTCGTTATAATTTATCAGCACAAGGATAATAGTTCCGCTGAAAGGGGTTCATATGTAACTCGAACAGAAACGGTAATTACAAATATTTCTCTACCGGAAAAAAAAATGAGTGCATTATACCCTGTTTAAAATTAAAGTTCTTACAAGATGAACCAGCTTATTTCGTAGTTATATGCAACATGCATCTAATTTTGTTACCTCTGGTCACCTTACACTATATTGACTTTAAAGTTGAGAATGGTAAGTTTGGTTACATCTAGTCACTTGACACAGATGTTGACTTTGTTAACCTCTGATCAAAATACACTGATGTTCTGCTCACTTTACAAATATATTTAATTTGGTTACCTATGCTCACCTTGCACATATATTGACCAAGTTTACCTCTGGTCACCTTAAACTGGTGTTCTCGTCACCTTACACATATATGTAATTTGGTTATCGCTTATCACCTTGTACATATATTGACTATGTTTACCTCTGGTTACCATACACTAATGCACAATTATTCAATTCGGTTATCTCTGGTTAACTAACACATATATTAATTTTAGTACCTCTGGTAATCTTACACAGATATTCACGTTGGGTACCACTGGAATCCTTACGCATATATTCACTTTGGTAACACTAGTAAGCTTATACAGATACTCTGATCATTAGACACAGATATTTACTTTCAAATGGTTAACTCTGGTCACCATACACAGATTTTGACTTTGGTTACTTGTAGTTTCTAACACAAATGTTGACTTTGGTTGCTTTTTGTTACCTCACACATATATTAAAGTTTTCAAATCTGGTCTTGAAACAGATATTAACTTTGGTTACCTCTGGTCACCTTACACAGATATTCACTTTGGTTACTTCTGGTCGTATTTCATAGATATTAACTTGGTAACCTCTGGTCACCAAACACAGAAGTTGACTTTGGTTTCTTGTAGTCACCTCACACAGATATTCACTTTGATCACCTCTGGACACTTTATGCAGATATTCACTTTGGTTACCTCTGGACACTTAACGCAGATATTCCATTTTGTAACCTCTGGTCACCTAACACAGAAATTGACTTTGGTTTCTTCTAGTCACCTCATACAGATATTCACTTTGGTTACCTCTGGACACTTAACGCAGATATTCCATTTTGTAACCTCTGGTCACCTAACACAGAAATTGACTTTGGTTTCTTCTAGTCACCTCATACAGATATTCACTTTGGTTACCTCTGGTCACCTTACACAGAAATTAACTTTTGTTTTTTCTACTCACCTCACACACTTTGGTTATCTCTGAGTTATAATGTTGATTACCTCTGGTAATGTTACTTACATTCGTGATGACTTTGGTTACCTTTAGTTTCTAACAAATAGGTTGACTTAGGTTACCTTTTGTCACCTAACACAGATATTAACGTTGGTTACATCTGGTCACCTGAGACAGATATTAACTTTGGTTACCTCTGATTACCTTACACATATATTGACTTTGGTAAACTTTTGGTCGCCTCTCATAGATTCTGACTTTTGTTACCTATTGCAACCTTCTCATGGTAACCTCTGGTCATCCTACACTTATGTGTACTTTGGTTACTTCTGGTAATTAAAACCATATATCTTGGACGAATTGTTTAAATATTCATGCGAAGTTATCAACTTATATTTGGTTTCAGATATAGTATTAAAGCTGAGACAATTTCAGCCTTCTAATTCTCGATTTCTGATATAAATTTGTCAGAATATTTTTTGTATGGAACGCCATTTGTGGATTTTTTTTCGATGTACGTTATTGCGCACAAGGATAATAGTTCCGCTGACAGGGGCCAATAGGTAACACGAACAAAAACGGTTAAATACATGTCTCTACGCGACAAAAATAGTTAATTATTTCTGGTTGAAAGTGAAAGTTAGCTACGATAAGTTCTTACAGGATTAAACAGCTTTTTTTGGTTATTATATACCATATGAATATGAGTTTTCTTTAAGGTTCATAATACAACTATGTTCATAGACATTGTAATGACAGTGTCTATTAACATTTTTGCCTGCGATTGGAATCAGTTGTAACACATCGTCAGAACAATCTGCTATATAGTAGTTTAAAACTGTTATTAAAGATTAGTTCTCAATTTTTATGAACTGTAAATCAGAGAGAGGAGACATTGCCCATGCTGACCAATAGAAACCTTTATCATATAGTTTGTACTAAAAAGTTTTCTCAATGGTGAAATTTTGTCATATAAAATTGAGATTGGAAATAGGGAATGTGTCAAGAGACAACAACCCGACCATAGAACAGACAACAACAGAAGGTCACCAACAGGTCTTCAATGCAGCGAGAAATTCCCGCACCCGGAGGCGTCCTTCAGCTGGCCCCTAAACAAATATATATACTAGTTCAGTGATAATGAACGCCATACTAAACTCCATATTGTACACAAGAAACTAGAATTAAAAATAATTCAAGACTAACAAAGGCCAGAGGCTCCTGACTTTGGACAGGCGCAAAAATGCGGCGTGATTAAACATGTTTATTAGATCTCAACCCTTCCCCTAGTCTGATGTCAGAAGATGTAACCAAAGAAAATAAGCAAAATGACAATAATACATCAATAACAACAGACTACTAGCAGTTAACTGACATGCCAGCTCCAGACTTCAATTAAACTGATTGAAAGATTATGTCTTCATCATATGAATATCAGGCACAATCCTTCCCGTTAGGGGTTTAATATCATACCATCATAACATATATGAGAAGAACATAACCCGTGACATATAGTTTGTTTTAAAACGTTTTCCTCTTGGTAACATTGTTGAATTAAAATGGGTCGGAAATCAGTAATGATATGTTGTCTCTGATTTTTTTTTAAATCGAAGCTGATATATTAAACTGTATCACATCAAAAACTAATGCAACAAGACTACTATCAATCGAAACGGATGATAGCATGAAATACATCTGTCTTTATGTAATGTTTTAGCGACACATAGAGTTTACAAATCAATCATTTAAATTCAAGCAGCATGTCAAGTTATGATGAGGAGTCACCTGATTGTTTAGCACAGACTACCCTTAATTGTTTGTGCCATACAGCAATCTTCAGTCTTTCTCTTTCACAAATTGCATCTTTTGTAATTCTTATGCACTGTTATAGATGTGTATTATATAAGTTAAATTTTGCCTTTTGAACAAATTGAATTATACATCATGTAATTTACTATGCAAAAGGAGACAACCTAGGTTCTGTTAAGATTCATTCATACATAGCGCGTTCTTAGATCTTAAGATACCAGTATAGGTGTCTGATCTGTAGTTTAGCGCAATTTTTCTATTTAAAAATTTCCTGAAAGCTCTTCAACATGTGTTCAACTTCGTACTTTATTTTGGTATTCAGGTTTTTGTATTCAAGCGTCCCTGATGAGTCTTGTGCATCTACATAAAAGTGCTGTACAAACCATTTAAAACAAATTTTTAATCCTGTTATCTATAATGAGTTAACCTAGTTAGAATGCATAGTCAACTTGTTTTAAACACTCAGTGAATTAGAGTTATCTCTCTTGTATCATCACTTGCGCTTTGGTCACGGACATTGAATATGAGAAATAGAAATGTCGTAATTAAGCGGATGTTGATTAGCAATTTACAAACACAAACAAAATATGTTGTACATGTTTAAAGACCCTACTTTTAGTACTGATGATTGAATCCAGGTACCTATTATTCAGTGTTAATACTAAGATAACATAAAGACATGTGACCTACTCGGAGCTTGTTCAGGACAACCTGAACGTTTCAGATAACGCAACATTTGAATGCGTGTTTATTGCAAAAGTAATGTTTTGTAAATAATTCTGAACAAATAAAAAACTGACATCGGACGCTAAGTATTGACAATACCATCAATCGGATTTACCGTCAAAATTAGTTCAGAAGTGATAAGGAAATTGCAGATACATGTATTGCTTCAACAGTCTGTAGTCTCTATTCTAAGTCAGATTCAGTTAAATATTTGAAGATATTCTTCTTTTTTAATTAGTGTACAGGTCAAACTAATATTGTTTAATGTCATAGCTCATACGATCAAGTTTAGCGTATTTGTTAGAGTTTAGGAAATCGAGAAGATGAAAAAGAACAGACGTCCATTAAATATTTTCTTTTTCAACTATTGAAAATAGGTTATACTATATACATTTAAACATATTATTTGAGATCTTTTAAAGTACCAATCGAATTACAAACCCACACTTAGTGGTCTTAAGCTCAACCTTTACGCTTGAAATAATCGTTGCTGTTTTTATTTTACCGTAAATATACTACTTCCAACCGAAAATCCCGTACCAAACATTAATGACAATAAGGACAGCTTTTACGTTGCTATTAAAAAAAATTGTGATACTGTGTTGGCTCTGCCTTATGCAGCATACATGCAGTTGAATGATATCGAGGTGTTCACATTTTTTCAAATAATACTGAACATAATGAATATTTCATTACTTATTGTATAAAAAAGGGTAGACATATCATATGCTTAAGTTTCACTATCTATTTATTTGGTTGAATAGTTTAGTACATTGCACCTGAATAAAGTTTTTAAAGAAACAGGTGATGTATACAGGAAAATCATACCATACATTTCCTTTAACTCAAGTAAACGATGTATTGGAAATATTATATTCTAGTTGTAGGTAATTAATGAACTCCGATATTTTATATCCCACCTATTTTTGGCAATGTTATTTAAACGTAAGCTAAGTGTTAACAATCTCCATCAAATGTTTAATTTTGGATGATAAAACGGTGAGCTATAGTTACTTTAATACAGGTGGATTGGACTCTGATGGATAGCTGTCTCATTGACAATCATGCTGCATTTCCTTATTTAATAGTATTTTGAAGAAGAAAAAAACAGTTTGTTGTGACAAATTAGGGCTAAATTGATTTTTATTTGTTAGGGAGGAGACGGTGTGGCTTAATGCACAACCATCTAATTACTATTCATATATATATTATGAGATGTGAATTGACTGCCGATGAAACAATTATCTACTAGAGTTGAAATAACGAAGAAGTAAACAATTATAGGTCACCGTACGACCTTCAACAATAAGAAAACACAACGTATAGCCAGCTTTAAAAGTCCACGATATGAAAAATGTGAAGAATTCTAACGAGAAAATTAAAAGCCTTATCATAACAAAATAATTTACGATAATTAATATGACATGTTTGAGCTTAAATAAAAAAGTAAAATAACAACATACCAAACTCTAAGGAATATTCCAAACGGAAAGTCCCTTAACAATGACAAAATCAAAAGCTCAAACACATCAAACTAATGGAAAACAACTGTCATATTCATGAATTTGTTTAATTTTTTCCAATTGAAGTTATGTTCACAATTTAACTTTTCATCGCGTTTAGGTTTGAAATATTCCCGAAAGAAGTAGTGACTGATATTAGAGTCCCAGAATGAACAATTACCCGATCAGAAGATACAGTTTACTTAATGAGGAATTATACGTATCCTTTACTATGGTGTTATTTTATTCGTTACAATAAACAAATACTCCATAGACTTATAGCCTTGTGTCCTTTTAGTGTATGAATTGTCATTGATATGCATATGGTTATGTTTATAAATTTACTGTTTACAAATTTTTGAATTTTTTGAAAAACTTATGCTTTTCTACCTCAGGCATAGATTACCTTAGCTATATTTGGCAAAACTTTTAGGAATTTTGGTCCTCAATGCTCTTCAACTTCGTACTTTATTTGGCCTTTTTAACTTTCTTGGATTCGAGCGTCACTGATGAGTCTTTTGTAGACGAAACGCGCGTCTGGCGTATATACTAAATTTAGTCCTGGTATCTATAATGAGTTTATTTAGTGTATGAATTTAATGTTCCCTTGTTCTGTATAGAAATCAGGAGATGCAGTTCTATTGCCAATAATTTAAATATATCGACCAAAGACAAAAGGAAACGGATGTACACAACAAGTATGTACATTTTTTTGTTTTAATGATAGAGTGTACAGGGGTGTTAAATGACGTTATCAAACTTTAAGAAAATATGTAAACCCCGTCACGTTTCTTTGGTTCTCCAGTTTTAAGGTAGATCACCGGTATATGTTTCCCGAGATAGAATTTTCTTATACTTTGCCAAAATGAAGATTTTTCTATGCTCTTTTTAAAAATATAATAAAAAGGATGGGTCACCGTGCTATTTTTCAAGCTATGAGTCGTTAAAAAATGCCTAAATTTGCTTAGAATGATCATGCAAAAAACATATTTTTGTGCATAAAAAGATATCTATGAGATAGAATTTTGAAATAAATTGTGAGAAGATAGGTTTTATAAAATGTTTTAAGAAAATAAAAATAAAAAATGGTGTCACCGAACTTGTTTTCTTGCTACAAGTTAAAATTTAAAACTTCCCTATCAGTTCAGTATAAATTGTTTTACTAAAAGAGTTATCTCCCATTTAAAGACTTAGTGGAAAAAAATTATTTAAAAACACAATACTGGCAACATGTCACTGATTTGTACTTTAAAAAAAAATTGATTCAGGCTGCACATTTTTTTTTTATCAGTTTATATGATATATGTGACGAGTATGTAACTAGTAGGAAGTAATCATTCCGTTGTGAACGACAAATGTTATATAATCTATATTATATCATATTATATTATATTATGTCATATTTATTATAATGTATTGTATTATATTATATTATATTATATTACATTATATTATATTATATTATATTATATTATATTATATTATATTATATTATATTATATTATATTATATTATATTATATTATATATTTTTATCATATTTTATTACATTATATTATATTATATTATATATTTTATTGTATTATATTATATTATATTGCATCATGTTATATTATATTATATCTATATTATATTATATCATATCATATCATATCAAATTGTTTTTTTTTTTGTAGTGTTTGAAAATTGTCCACAGTTACTTTTAGGACTATTTTCAGAAACGTACTTACCAACGGCAATTTAATCAAACTCTATGTTTAAAAAGAGATATGCATGAGTTATTTATGAATGTCAAATTGAATAAATTTGAATTTGTACAATAATCCCAAAATAGGGAAAACAGTACAATAACAAACCATCCATGCAAGCAAACACAAGCAATAAAGAAAAAAAACCAACAAGATTTCTTTAATTTATAAAAATGTTTATTGGTATCTGTTTCCTGTAATATGTTGTTGTATTCACGTTGGACAAATGATTAAATTGTTCCGATACAACTTATGAATTCCAGCAGATTTGGATAGGTTCGTCAAGTTCGTGTTGCTCAGTCTTGAGTTTAATTGTTTTATTGGTTTGTTTTTCTTGTCGTCATCTTTTTATATTTTTTTGCCGGTGTCAGTTTTTCTCTTTGACTTATGCGTTTTCAATGTTTTTTTTGTATCTTTTGTCTTTTATTTCCAACTAGTTTTCATTTAGTACTGTTCATTTGTTTTGACGCATAGAGATGTTACATCAATGACCATGACTCAGTCGGTTAATTGGTACCTTAAACCGATATTGTCCAAAAACGACATTGTCGCAGGATTTTCTCGTTTCTGACTAACAACTGACATTGGGCTTATCATGAACAAAACAACTGGACTTGACATGTATTAGGGAAAGATAACATATTCGAACACCAAAATTCATTCTAGTTTTTTTTTTATTGTGTTCATTTGACAAAATCTTTAATTTCGTTGCCTCTTAAAGCGTACATGGACTTTACCTTTTTACTGATGGTACACTTATTCAGGAGATTGCAACGAAAAACAGAAAGCTATAGTTTTGACATTTTGTTACACAACTATGCAGGTTGTTGCAACGTCTCTTAGGACATACAAATTTAATCACCGTTTCAAGTCTTTGTGATTCTCATGTTACCTATTCGTTATTATTCAAATGTGATGAATTTACATGAGTTTGTTGTATTTTATTTAACAATCAATTTTATTTCACTCTAAATTCAATACGTGTAGTAAAAATGCCTTTTTGAAATCCCGAAATATATGTGCTCTATTATGAATAAACTGATATCTGGGATTTACAACAAAACGACACAAACAAAATAACACGAAGAGAATAGTACGATAATAGGTGTCAAAGCTCGTTTATTCTTTTATTTGTCTTTTTGAATATTTCTTTTACTGTTTAGTTTATTTTTGGTGATATCCATTTGACGTGGCTCGGTACTTATACTTCCCGTCATTGTGTTATTGTGCTATTGTAAATTGTTGTATTTTTGTCTTTCATTTTTGTTTGTGTGCATATATTTGGGAACAAAAAGATCTAGGTTCGTGTTGCTCAGTCTGTAGTCTATGTTGTGCTTTGCGTACTATTGTTTGTCTGTTGGTCTTTTTCTTATTTAGCAATGGTGTTGTGAGTTTATTTTCGACACATGAGTTTGAATGTTCCTTTGGTATCGTTTGCCTATCTTTTAAGACTGCGACAATATGTGTGTTTATAGTGAGTTGAAACATAGACGTATCGTTTCGGTCAACCAATCGTTGATAGTGATCGTAAAATGTATGTACAGTCTATTTCAGTCGTTTTTCCTCGTTACTTTATTGTTACGTTTGGAGGACGTGTTTTTCAACAGACTGTCGGAATTCCAATGGGAACCAATTGTGCCCCTCTTCTTGCCGACTTGTTTCTTTATTATTATGAGGCTGACTTCATACAGGAATTTCTTAGAAAGAAAGATAAGAAGTTAGCAATATCCTTTAACATTCCGCTATATAGATGATGTTCTCTCACTAAATAATACAAAATTTGGTGCCTATGTTGAACGAATCTATCCCATCGACCTAGAGATAAAAATACTAAAGATACAGTTAAGTCTGCCTCATATCTTGACTTACATCTAGAAATTGACAATGAGGGTCGGTTGAAAACAAAACTTTACGACACAAGAGATGATTTCAGCTTCCCAATTGTGAATTTTCAATTTCTATGTAGCAACATTCTAGCAGCGCCTGCATACGGAGTATATATCTCTTAATTTATACGATATTCCCGGGCTTGTATTTCCTATCATGATTTCCTTGATAGAGGATTGTTACTCACAAGGAAGCTATATTAAACCAAGAGTTCCAAATAGTGAAGATGAAATCATCCCTTCGTAAATTTTACGGACGCCATCACGAGTTGGTTGACCGTTATGGAATAACCGTTTCAAAGATGATATCGGGTATGTTCCTTATGTCGTAACTACAATAACCTTAAAATTTACAATTTTCACCAATGAGACCTACCGAATTAGACTATTACAGGATTTGTAATAAAATAAGCAACACGACGGATGCCACATGTGAAGCAGGATCTGCTTACCCTTCCGGAGCACCTGGGATCACCCCCAGTTTATGGTGGGGTTCGTGTTGCTTAGTCTTTAGTTTTCTATGTTGTGTCTTCTGTACTATTATTTGTCTGTTTGTCTTTTTATTTTTAGCCATGGGGTTTTCAGTTTATTTTCAATTTTGAGTTTGACTGTCCCTCTGGTATCTCTCGTCCCTCTTTTATTGGAGAAGTTTTGTGTAATGAGTAATCACTGCTTATGAATTCCCAAAAATGGAAACATGCACGAGCGTGACGTATTAATAAGATATGTTAACGCCATACAATAGAGATAGCATGATACTGCTGACTAATGGGAAGTTGACAACTGGAAAATTGAAATCATATCGATTGTCATATATTCTAGCTTGAAGTCGTCTATGTGCGTAAACAATAATGTAACGATGTTTAAATCTCGTTATTCCATTATAAATGTACACAATTCAATGAAGAAAACAATTCACAAAAACATACTCAATACAAAATTTACAATGTAAATCGTTAAAATATATAATAAAATATCACAGACTTTTTGATAAATACAGACTAAGAAGAAATAATTAAATGCTTAAACAAATGCAATCGCTCAATATTGTTACGCCGTAATAAATAGCAATGTCAGATACGATAAAGTAATAAAAGATATCTGATGTTTACGATGGAATTCATATATAAAAGTCATTACATGGCCACTAAGCTAACACAAGTTTTAACAAAATTACCCTAACCTTTCACATTGTCTGTGAAATTGTACACTCAGACTTTTATTTCTTGGTTTAAAATGTCTTTATTTCTAATTTTGCTAATACCAATAGCTTTTCGCCAGGACAAAAGTAGTGAGGTACAGTAAAATTGATTCCGAATTTCTGATAGATGAGTTGTTATTGCCTTCTGCAAAAGAAAAAAAAATAGACTACTATCATGACTATTTAAGGAATGATCTTAGGATGAGTTGTTATCAATGTGAAAACAATTGACACACACACAAGTGTTAATACAACGCAAGTGCAATGCAATTGAAAATCAAAAAACATTCTTACTATCAATTTCAGTTCATCATAATGAGATGTTATAATCGTTTCAATTTTAGAGAGCAGTCAGTAAACACTGATAAAGGATGAGACGAATAATTTTTGTTACTGTACTTTCTAATCACAAACAAACTTATACTTGAAATGAGATATTACATTTTTTTCATGATGATACCTTTTATGAAAGGAATTTAGATTTAAATTTAGTAAAGAGTGTTCAGTTAGTTAATTGGTATTGTGAAATGATACAATGACTGCACTGCAATGTTTCGATGAATCAATTTTTGTTATCATGTTTTTATCTTTATGAGTATCATTACATCACAGTTTTTGTCATGAATTATAGCCTAACAAAAATGGTCTTCAACTATTAACTTTTGTCTTTTTAACGTGGGCAAAACTGATGAATTTGTGTTGACATAACTCGTGCTAACGTAAAACAATTAAGACTGGTATCTATGATGAGTTTATCGATAATCATCTTTGACAGGTAGACAGAAAATAACACTTTCATGTATTCTATTGACGTCATATAATTTTTGGTGGAAATCAAAAGAAAGAAGTTTAAGAATAAGACAACTTTTTGATTCCCCCAACTTTAATTGATTTGAATGCTTAACGTTCATTCCTCTCGAATCGATTTTCATCATTTCGTAATATCTACCTTTCATGGTATCAATTTCACATTTGGAATTTCCATTGTCGGATTCCTGGATGGTATTTGAATGTAAGTTTAAAACTAATTTAGCTGTGTTTAAATCTGACCCATCACTGGAAGTTCTTGATGGAAGGTCTGTGCAGGTAAACTATTTTGTAACAGTCTGTTCTCCCTTTTTAGGAACATCTACAATATCCCAATAACTTCAATTTATTTCTTTTGATAACTTAATCCATTAGACATTATTGTGTTTATAATCCACAAGTTGGTAACTAAGTGAATAAAATGTATTTGAAAACTGGATATTATTAGTTTTATTTTCCGATCTTGTATTGACTTCAACATCTGCTTCAGCTGAAAGAAAAGCAACATAATTGGAATACACAATTGAATAATGGACACGATGTAGATGGAGGAATTTGGATTTTCAGTCAATGTTTATATCAAAAACTGAATCTTGGTGTATTGCTAAGGGTATCAAAAGCATGTCCTACAAATGTAACAACCGAGTCTCACTTTGTTCAGAAATTGTTATATCTAAGGGTTTAACGTATTGATTGACTTACTTGTAAATAATGTGTTTACTGTAAGAATCATCACAAAAATACTACCATCAAAATTCATGAATGGTAATAATGAAACAAACGTGTGTTTCGGACAAAGTTGTATCTACAATAAGATTAAACAGATGAAACACATGTATTGGGTAATCTGGAAAATTTTTCAAGTTAAAAATAGAGCATAAAGTTTCAAGTTAAAAATAGACAAAAAATTCCTTAAGAATTAAATACCTACAAGGTAATACACAAAGTAATATATGAAGATGAATGGAAAAGAGTGTCGTTATTATGTAATCAAGCATTTCGTATAATTTTTAAAATATTATATGAATAACTGCTTTGTTTTTATTTCTGAATATTAACACATAAAATGCTGACATTAAAAATTTTGTGCTGGAGCAGTCCATAAAGATATGATATTTTGGTTCAATTAGAAGTTAAAAAAATTACTATGAAAGATTAAATGTCCGTTAAACCACGGGTTATCATAATTTTGATAAAGAAAATGTGTACAAGATGTTGATCACTGGACTTTCGATTATCCTTCTTAAATAAAATTTACAAATATTCTTTTACAACATGGACAACAAAACATTAAGCAACACGAATATGTAACGACGATATTTGATTGTCATTCATTGGCAAATAAACGACAAATGTTAGTACCCAAAATGTTCTTATTGGAACAAAAAAAAAATTATAAAATGGGATTAACTAACTAGTTAGTAAAAAAGACCATTATGGGTAAAATAAATCATACGAACAAACCAATATCAGAGAAGATAACTTCAAATGTCAATTGTAATGCATACCCCACCAAATTAGATGGTCGTGTAGATCCACTTAAAATTTGATTGAAAAAGTTAATTCGTAAAAGCAGTTACACCATTTTAATGTTAAAAAGTGTTCTTTTTGAAGGAAAATAAGATTGCCCTAGTATCATTACACATATCTAGTACGATAATATGAAATTAACGGGTAATTTTATCAATTAAATGCATCCATTCAATAGCTAGTGTGTTGTATGTTATCTGTCAACCTCTGATTGGAGGACAAGACAGATCGTATTTCATGTTATCGTCATTCTTTTAGGTATTTTGTATGATTCAATTGAAATCGTGTAGAAATCGACTGAAAATTAATACTAAGAAATGATATAGCTTAGTACTCAAAGATAAAATGTCATTATAACCAACTAAGAAGCCACGAAAAGTCAACAAGAAGCCACGAAAATTCATTGATTGTCACACTTCGCATCTGTTTCAACAAAAGCTAACACAGTTTTTATCTGAAATATACGATTGTTGCACAATTTATCAATAAGTTACACACTTATATTTATGATCATTTATCAACCAAGACAGCAGAAAAAGGAGGCAGAAGATACAAACAGACATTTAAAATCACAAGTCTTGATAAACTTTAAAAAGCCATTGCAAAACACAAAAGGCAGAAAAAAAACCCACACACGTTCACACAGCATGTCGTTGCTTTAAAAACGTCTTTTGGGATTTTAACATGTTTAACAAGGAAGTAAATTTGAAATAGTAATCAGGCTATTTCTTATAGTTTAACATGTTAACTACTGAAATTATGAATGCGAGTATCTATTAATACGAACCTGATACTGTCGCATTATCGCATAATTAAACAAATTGAACTTATTTCGGAATTGACCGTATTCTATTACCTCAAATTGTATTGTTTAAAATGTGTTTCAATAATTGTTGTAAATAACTATTTCAGTTAGTGTTGATGCCCATCTTTATTGTTATGTTATTCGATTGCTTTTAAATAGTTATCAAAGGTAACCATGATAACAGGCTGATAATTTGATTCGCCAGACGCGCGTTTCGTCTACATTATACTCATCAGTTACGCTCAGATCAAAATAGTTAGAAAGCCAAAACACGTACAAAGTTGAAGAGTATTCAGGACCCAAAATTCAAAGAAAATTGTGCCAAAAAATGGAAAACAACACGTTTAATAATTTATTGCGTCCGAAGCGCATTTCTGGATTTACCTTCATCAGGAACGCTCAAAGCCAAACATTTGAAATCCGAAGATGGGTAAGTACCGAAAATCGTTGAAGAGCTATATGTCAAAAATACCTAAAATAAATAGCCAAATTCATCTAAAGCCAACTTTGCCTGAGGGAGTTGAAACCTTAGTTTTATAATAATTTAAAAATTTATAAACGGACAATTTTAGTAAAGTTTGTTAAATCATGTCAGTACCGAAGCACTGACTACTGAGCTGATGATACCCTCGGGGACTGATAGTCCACCAGCAGAGGTATCGACCCAGTGATGTAAAAAATGGAAAACAACACGTTTAATAATTTATTGCGTCCGAAGCGCTTTTCTGGATTTACCTTCATCAGGAACGCTCAAAGCCAAAATACGGCTAAGGTAATCTATGCCTGTGATAAGAAAATCCTTAGTATCTCGAATAATTCATACTTTTGCAAACACAGTAAATTTATAAATATGACCATATAATTGATATGCATGTCAACAACGATGATATTTTTTGTACTTTTTCTTTGTTATTTTTACACCTACAAGACCTAAGGCAACAATTAATACAGATGATTTAGATTCAGATTCAATATTTCATGAAAGTCTCACCACTTGTAATACCTTTATGCATGACTCAGATTAAGCCTAACACGTCACTACGTATTAAGGGCAGTTTTTGTTGTCAACCAAATGTTGATGTACTTTCCTTTTCATAACGAAAATTAAACCTTTCAATAGTTCAGATTAAATTAATCACAACTTATCTTGTTTATGAACTTTAACACGATGTTCGTTGTTAACCAAATGTTGAACGCACTGTCATTTTTCTTTAAGCATTTCATTTCAACAGTTCATATGGAATTAAGCAGAAAATGTCTGCCTTATATTTCGATTTACTTTTAAACATTCAGTTGAATGGATGTCATTTACGAGGTTATGCGTTTAATTTCAATCAATTTTACATTTTGAGAATAGAATCTAATGAAAGAACATCTGCTGCAATATTCATACATATTCAGCTTCAGTAGTCATTTTAATCAAATCATCCATGACTATATCAAGAGTTATCATTATGAAATGGAAGTAACTTTTATGCCATCTTATATTTACAAAACAAAATATAAAATGATTAAAATAAAAATTCTGGACGTATCCATATGTGGTGTGCAGTTAAAAGTGACATTGAGTTTTTATCGAAAAAATGTTATGTACAGGTAAAACTAAGGATTTTCTTATCCCAGGCATAGATTACCTAAGCCGTATTTGGCACAACTTTGTGGAATTTTGGATCCTCAATGCTCTTCAACTTTGTACTTGTTTGGGTTCATAAATATTTTTGATTTGAGCGTCACTGATGAGTCTTATGTAGACGAAACGCGCGTCTGGCGTACTAAATTATAACCCTGGTACCTTTGATAACTATTAAGGGTCGAAATTAAAGTAACAAAAATACCGAACTCCGAGGAAAATTCAAAACAGAAAGTCTCTCATCAAATGGCAAAATCAAAAGCTCAAACAAATCAAACGAATGAATAACAACTGTCATATTCCTGACTTGGTGCAGGCATTTTCTTATGTAGAAAATGGTGGATCAAACCTGGTTTTATGGCTAGTTAAACCTCTCACTTGTATGACAGTCGCATACAATTCCATTATATTGACAACAATGTGTGAACAAAACATTTAAGATAATGTAATAAGTCCAGATAAAATCATTATGGTCATAAAAATCATAGGTTTTGGTCATTCAAATGTGATCGGTCAATGTTCACTTATAACGATTTTTTTTAGATGTGAGAACTCTTCCATCTTTACTATCTAAAGGTGTCTTATATTTTATACGCAACGGCTTTCCAAACATCAACAGAAATAAATGGTGTATGAAAAAAAAAGAGTGGCTTAATTCTAATTAACATGTTAAAAATTCTCTTTAGTGCGTTTAAAACTCTGTCACTCAATAGTTCATAAGGATCCCAAATGTAAAATTAAAGCTAGTACAGTTTTATAACTAAAAGGTTTTGGTAAGGGATCTTACGAGCCATATACTAGAATTGGTAAACAAAGGTATCATAGTTTAATGTAAATAACGACTATGTTTTAAGGAGAAAGTTGAGGTCACTAAGATATTTTAGTTGAATAAGAGTGAGGAGCTATTTTTCATATTGTTATGCAGAAGATTTATATTGAAGAGAGGCTTTATGAAGCTCTTATATCAATAAAACTCATAACAAAGCAAGCATGTAACATCCAAACCTAAGCGTTGATTGTTAATGTCTTCACAGGCTGGATTTTTCTCATTAAAATGTAATTGCAAAGATATTTAAGTGTCCAAATGAACCGTTGCATTAAAATGAAGAACACACTTTACCGTGCAAGGTATAATACATTGCTAACGCACCTGTTTGTTCAAGTTCTAAAAAATGTCAAACGTAATATTCGTCGATACCTGCTGTTCAGAGTTATGTATTTTACACCTACACACTCTAAAAAGTATTTTGTAAAAAGATTGATGAAATTTACAGAGTACTAGCCAGTAGATTAATATACTTTAAAACATCTTATATACCTATATGGAGTTATTTTCTTTCAGAACGTCAGGTCATTCTTTTTCAGAATCAACCCGGACGATACCATGTATCAATGGTATATGCTCCAAGGCATAAAATAATGACCTGTGTAAGGTCATTATTTTCCTTGATAAACATGCAATCTATAATTTACTTCAAAATTTTATTCGTCTAATAGTTTTTTGTTGCCGATTTGGAAATTTGTTTTCTAAAGTTCAACCGATGATAGATGTAAAAGAAATCGTCATTGTGTTAACCCGCAATTTAATTTTAGAAACAAAATAACGTGAAGTTTAGTTGATTTATCGCTATAATAAAGAAACATTATCATATAGGTCAGATGAATTTTAATGTAGACTTTCATAAAATAAATCCAGATTAAACACATCCGTGTGTAAGATATTGAAAATCTTATTGAGTCAATCTGAATAGGTTGATTGATTTTGGTTGCTTGCTTAACGTCCAGTGGCAAATATTTCAGGCATGTTCAGAACGATACACACTGAATAGGAAATCATACTGTGACCTATATAGCTACATGTATTTATATTCGTATTCGTGTCGGTTCTTAACTTTTTAAAATTTATGTGTACCTTTTACTCTATCAAATGATCAGCTTATATTCTATTGAATAACATTAACGTAACTCACGAAAGGGTCGGGTGCGGAGGGTATATAATTTTATCCTGATTATCTTTAAATACAATGAATTGCTATTCGAGAGACAATCTTTCTGAATTTTTCTTTCGATTCAAGTAAAATGTTTAAATAAATAACAACTTTTTCCGCGATAGAAGTAACATAACAAATAGAAAAAAAACATACCCCCTCCCCCTTTTCCATAAGCTAAGTGGTACAATAAATAACTTACAATGTGTCTTGTATTTGTCATACACCGTTATCGGATGGCAACAATACATTTGTGTCTTACTTCATTCAGTAACAGTAATATTTTATTGTGTACGGATAATAATTTTTAAAAGGTTTATATCTAAATTATTTAGTGAGTTTTATTTCACATTTTAAATGAGCCGCAGGGCATATTTAAACCTGAACGCATTAGAAAGGAATATCCCACTTAAGTGTTGTCGGTAAAAAAGGATACTAAATTTTACAAATCTTTATAAAATTAATATTTTTTGACGGTATATAAGTCAGATAATGCATATTTTAAGGTTTTTCTTGTCGTAGAACACACCTCGGGGTGTCAGTATTGTTCAAAGAAAGACCTCCCTCCGGTCGGTCTTTCATTTGATCAATCCTGACACCCCTCGGTGTGTTCTACGACAAGAAAAACCTTAAAATATGCATTATCTATAACTTATTTAGTTTTGGTTATGATCGAAGTCTTATACAAACAATCGATGGCTTTATGTATAACATTATAAGTCATTAACCTATCTTTACTTACTTTCGACTCAATAATCAGAAACAATTTGTCTAGTTTGACGTGCAATTACGTAAGAGTCAATGCCCTAATCATAGTAATTATGCTATTATGCATTAGATTTTACCCAATAAGTAGAACACAATTCGGTATATTCTTTTTTGGCAAAACATTTCTGAATTTTGGGTCCTCAATGCTCGTCAACTTCAGACTTCATTGGAATTTTAAATTTGTTGAATGAATTTTCACTAAGGAGTCTTTTGAAGATGAAACGCTAGACTGACGTACACAATGTTAAGCCTTGTATCGCTGATGAATTTCTTAACGCTATAACGTGATATATATTACATTTATTGATTGGTATATTTATAAATATTCCCTTTTTTATACAACTTATTTATTTATAAATATAAATATATATATATCGATCCGATGGATACATCTGTTGTAGGGTTGTCACTGACTCAGACGTACTTATGCATATAATTATTTTCTGTGACTGTATCTTACATTAATTTGTAGGATCCTTTACTATAGATAATTTAGCTGATCTGTAACAATAACATCTTCATGCCTTATATATCATGTACTGTAGTACGCCGCTAGATTAAAACTGACGTGGAAAGGTAACATATGGCCACCGAAAGCTCTTTTTTTGAGAGTCCAGGTGGTCGTGTGGTCTAGCGGGACGGCTGCAGTGCAGGCGATTTGGTGTCACGATATCACAGTAGCATGGGTTCGAATCCCGGCGAGGGAAGAACCAAAAATTTGCGAAAGCAAATTTACAGGTCTAACATTGTTGGGTTGATGTTTAGACGAGTTGTATATATATATATATATATACAACTCGTCTAAACATCAACCCAACAATGTTAGATTAACATTGTTGGGTTGATGTTTAGACGAGTTATATATATATATATATATATGTAACAATAACATCTTCATGCCTTATATATCATGTACTGTAGTACGCCGCTAGATTAAAACTGACGTGGAAAGGTAACATATGGCCACCGAAAGCTCTTTTATTGAGAGCCCAGGTGGTCGTGTGGTCTAGCGGGACGGCTGCAGTGCAGGCGATTTGGTGTCACGATATCACAGTAGCATGGGTTCGAATCCCGGCGAGGGAATAACCAAAAATTTGCGAAAGCAAATTTACAGATCTAACATTGTTGGGTTGATGTTTAGACGAGTTGTATATACATTATGTACACAGCCATGTATCACCATCATTGATGGCGATCCGATGGATACATCTGTTGTAGGGTTGTCACTGACTCAGACGTACTTATGAATATAATTATTTTCTGTGACTGTATCTTACATTAATTTGTAGGATCCTTTACTATAGATAATTTAGCTGATCTGTAACAATAACATCTTCATGCCTTATATATCATGTACTGTAGTACGCCGCTAGATTAAAACTGACGTGGAAAGGTAACATATGGCCACCGAAAGCTCTTTTATTGAGAGCCCAGGTGGTCGTGTGGTCTAGCGGGACGGCTGCAGTGCAGGCGATTTGGTGTCACGATATCACAGTAGCATGGGTTCGAATCCCGGCGAGGGAATAACCAAAAATTTGCGAAAGCAAATTTACAGATCTAACATTGTTGGGTTGATGTTTAGACGAGTTGTATATATATATATATATATACAACTCGTCTAAACATCAACCCAACAATGTTAGATCTGTAAATTTGCTTTCGCAAATTTTTGGTTCTTCCCTCGCCGGGATTCGAACCCATGCTACTGTGATATCGTGACACCAAATCGCCTGCACTGCAGCCGTCCCGCTAGACCACACGACCACCTGGGCTCTCAAAAAAAGAGCTTTTGGTGGGCATGTGTTACCTTTCCACGTCAGTTTTAATCTAGCGGCGTACTACAGTACATGATATATAAGGCATGCAGATGTTATTGTTACAGATCAGCTAAACTATCTATAGTAAAGGATCCTACAAATTTATGTAAGATACAGTCACAGAAAATAATTATATTCATAAGTACGTCTGAGTCAGTGACAACCCTACAACAGATGTATCCATCGGATCGCCATCAATGATGGTGATACATGGCTGTGTACATAATGTATATACAACTCGTCTAAACATCAACCCAACAATGTTAGATCTGTAAATTTGCTTTCGCAAATTTTTGGTTCTTCCCTCGCCGGGATTCGAACCCATGCTACTGTGATATCGTGACACCAAATCGCCTGCACTGCAGCCGTCCCGCTAGACCACACGACCACCTGGGCTCTCAAAAAAAGAGCTTTTGGTGGGCATGTGTTACCTTTCCACGTCAGTTTTAATCTAGCGGCGTACTACAGTACATGATATATAAGGCATGCAGATGTTATATATATATATGTTATGTATATATATATATATATATATATATATATATATATACAATATTTATACATGTATTTATAAGTTTTCTCAATTTTTTTATATGTTTTTAAAGTTATACGTAAGTCTTATTAAGTCCTCCTAGTGTTTATAAAAGTTAAACAGGCTTATAATACTTATATTTGCATTATTAATCATTTAGTGACATACATTTATTTTGCTTTTTCGATCAATCAAAACCTGACAGTAAGCAAAGTTTATCTTCGAACAGATCTAATAATTATGGAATTCAACGATATCGTGAAAATATTAAAACTAGTGTTAGAAATGTTATAACTTTGTTATCTACAATAATTAAGATTTTATCAATGATTATTGGCATTGTTTTGTAACCTGAACCAATCATCCAGGTCTTTCTTGAAAAAGCTCATCAGAAAAGAAGTAGATAATGTTTGACATGTTTTTCATTCATTTAACTTCCCAGAAACATAATTGATAGGTTTGAGATGTATTATTTTATTATTTTTTCTTAGGTTGTTCTGCCATGTGAATTAATGACTTCCTTGAATCAGCGGTCTATTCTCCTTATCTGTACCTAAATAAGTTAAAAGATCTCGTACATTTGTACATTGTCATGTTATGTTTGTAATGAAAAAAACATACTCTCTGATTGTGTTTCAATTCTGTCGCATACTTAAAATCCTTAAACTTAAAAAAGAAAACAAAATTGTTTTGACAGGGAAAACAATTCTAGGATAATGAGAAGGGTTAAAAAAGGGAACTCTTGTTTATGATTTTTTCCTTTCTTCAAAGGTACAAAAACATATTCTATGAATTTTTATGTGCATACAAGAATGAAATTAGTGGTCATGTTTCGTAGAAGTTTATCTGGAAATTCTAAATTAACAATTTATATATGCCGTTTACGTCAAATTTGACAAATTGATCAACTGTTGATATCATATGAAAATAAAAAGATGTGAAATGATTGCTAATGCGACAAATCTACAGCAGAGACAAAAGGAATCAACCGGTATTTAAGGAATGTTAGATGGCAATGATTTAGAAGCTAAAGGTATGGAAATTCGAAATCACGAGTACCAAAAAGTAATAAACAGAAAAAACCGAACTGCAAGGAAAATTCAAAACGGAAAGTTCCTTACCAAATGGTTAAATCAAAAGATCAAACACATCAAACGAAATGAAAACAACTGTCATATTCCTGAGTTGGTACAGGCATTTCATTATGTAGAAAATGATGGATTAAATCTGGGTTTTTAGTTAGCTAAAGCTCTCACTTGTATGACCAAAAGACATTTTTAGTTAATTGGTTAAAACAATTGTTTCCCATTTTGTCTTGTTTATGAATAGGTGGCTTACTATAAGATATACGTTTACCTCATTATATAGGATTGATAGGGACCTATAATTCTATACAATCTTGTCTTTGAATCGTACATCTTTTTATATAAAAAGAAAAACAAATAGCTTAACAATTTATACATGATCATTGGTCGCATCAAGGTTTTCCTAGATTGCAAATCTATATGACTTACAAATAAACAGCAAACTTGTATAATTATCTATTATTATTATGTTTGACATGTAAGGAAAATAAGTACTATTTATTTATTTCCAATGACTGCGGGAGATATGAAGATTTGTTCACTAAAGAAAATTAATTTTTCGCTAGGGCATCGCTTGTTTTGTGACTTTACACGACTTAAAGTCATAAGAAACGAGTGACTCGTGAAAAATAATGTTCATCCAATTCTTGAACCAATGCATGTATATATCATAAACTTAGTCCTCTGTGCACAATTTTATCATTTTTTACGCAAAGATATCGTATAATCGTCAATTCTTTTTCTATCTGTCTGTTATGATTTAACAAATATGGCTACTCATTAAATGCCGTGTTTAGAAGCCGAAGTTTACCGATTGTCACCTTATAGTAAATAGTCAACAAAAAGCATGGGTATTTAAGCACGTGTTTAACATATACAATCAGGTAATTGTTTATTTTAATGACAGATTCATGCGTATTGCTATCACCGGATTTTTACGAGGAGGGTCACGCTTAGGTCACTCTGCATACGGAAAATATGTCGGCGAATTGCTTCCTGGCAGCAAGCAATTAAAAAAAAGTAAACTTCTTTTAAATGTGGACAAATTAAAGAAGGTTCCTCAGAAAAAAGTATTTGTACGTAAGTTGTATAATGAAAACTATCCATTTAGTTTTTAAAAACATATGCATATTTTTTTTTAATTTGAGGTTTCATATGACTTTAAACATTGATAAACAGTATCAATCGATTAATTATTTATTCTATTCTAAGTTTTTTTCTGTTTTGTTTTCTGAATACGAAAATGGTTATATAATTGCTATTTAAAAAACAACGTTGAAAACGTTAAGTTTATTAACCACGCGTAACGTAGCGAGTGGAAGTCATGATGATCAGAGGGGAATATGATTCTCAAAGGGGAACGTGAAGTTTTGTTCAACGTCACGTGGGATAGTGTCAACCATCGAAATGTTGATTTCGATATTAATATTTACATACAGTGGAACAAAACGTCACATGTTATCAACAAACGGAACGAATGAAAATCAACTGTCATATTCCTGATTTGGTACAGTCTTATTTCGAAGACAATGGTAAGTTATATCTGGTTTTAAAGTAACTAAACGTTAAACGTTTTGCTCATTATACAGGACTGATAGATGACGTAAAGTTATCTACAACCTTTCCTTTAATTTTTCATCTCCTGTTTATTATATATCATCTAATTGAAGCTTGGATTGAAAAAAAATTGAGAACATCGAAGTGATCATGATTTGTAAATGTTTGAATTTAGATAGAATTTTAAATATTTATATATTTCTAAAACTGCTGAGTTTTCTGTGGTTGAAAACTGGCATACACATGTTGAAAGTGATGAACGTGTAATTTTAAGAAAAATGATGAAAAGGCCATTCATAATTACATTTATTTTTATGTATATATAATCTCATAGATACCAGGATTTAAAGTTTGCATGCCAGACGCGCGTTTCGTCTAAAAAGACTCATCAGTAACGCTCTAATAAATAGAACGTTTTGAAGAGCCAAATAAAGTACGAAGTTGATGGGCATCGAAGACCAACTATATTACTTTGCTTATAGTTTCATGTCAAAAAGAAAATACTTTATCAAGAATACTTTTGTATAATGTGTTTATAAAAACATAGACGGACACATCATTAAAAGCAGCCATACAATAGACTTGACTTAAGGCTAATGTCTAGCTTGCTTTGTTTTCAATTAATTTACACTTTGTTTACATGCCCGAGAGCTTATTTATTTTTAATGCATTTTTAGCGAAAATTTAGTTTTGAAATCCTGAAAGGGAAGTTCATAAGTAGATGTCGTGGAATCTCTTTTCTGATATCTATTTGGATTGATTACTCAGTGGCGTATTACATATAATCCCAACGTAAGTATATTACATAGTACACTACAATACCAAAAGAGAAACAGATACTGCTATTGGAAAGATATTTGATATATGTAGAGGGGGCACACAATATGAGGCTAAGGAAATAATGTATCCAAAAAGAAAAGACACAAGCCAAACACAACAACAGATCACTGGTCATCAAGAGCCACATCAAATGTAAAGGAAGGATATACAACTCATGCATCCAAAATCAAAACCTAAAATGTACAGGTCAAATCATGATATAAATTAAAATGAGGACAGGTGAGTAGAAAAGTCATTAATTCGTTAATGATATTACTGCAACTGGCTCGATATCTCTGCTGATAGACTGTTAGTCCCCGAGGCTATCATATGCTCAGAAGATCAGTGCTTCGGTGCTGGTATAAAATTTATAAAATGATATTGTTTCATGTCAATTTGCAGTCATGCAGCTTCCTTTTTTTCCTTTGAAATAAAAGAACGTATCTCTCTCATACAGATCTCAATTACAATGTCATCAATGCTTACAAATTGACAGAAATAGAAGTAAAGTGGCTTAACATAAGAGTATGTAATATACACTGAAATATGAAATTACTTGATGAGCCCAACTATTCCTCAGATTTCAAGCAACATCATCTTTTGAAAAATTATATTCCTTTTGAACGTAAACAAAATAAGTGCGTTTTTAAATTTGTAATTAGAAAATTTCAGTTTATATTACTTAGGGCATTTATTATCCGAACAAAACTACTTATGTTGTGACCATGAAAAGCTTATTTTGCAAGAAAAAGTCATTCCTGACTTGGTACAGGCATTTTTTTATGTAGAAAATAGTGGATTAAACCTGGTTTAATAGCTAGCTAAACCTCTCACTTGTATAACAGTCGGATAAAATTACACCATACTGACAACGATGTGTGAACAAAACAAACAGACATAATATGTAAAAATGTCAATAATAGGGGTACAACAGTCAACATTGTGTTATAGTCTTTATCAATATATGAAAACAAACAAATAAATATGTCAAAAAGGAAACAACTGATATAAAAATAAGGAGATGTGGTATGATTGCCAATGCGACAACTATCCACCAAAGTTGAAATGGGGGTGTAAACAATTATATGCTACCGTACGGCCATTAACAATGAGAAAAATACATACCGTATAGTCGGTTATAAAAGATCCCGACGTGATAAATATGAAACTATTCAATTGAGAAAACCAATTGCCTAATTTTTTTAACAAAAACCATTATGACAGACATGAACCAACGACACTTACTGAACTTCAGGCTTCTGATTTGGGACAGGCACATAAGGAATGTGGCGGGGTTAAACATGTTTGTGAGCGCTGAACCCTTACCCTAACCTAGGAGAGTTGTGTTACAGCACAACACAAGAACTAGCTATCACAATCAATTGAAAAGGGCTTAATTCCTCCGATGGATGCAAAGCAGAAAAAAACATCTAACAAAAAACTCAGACCTGGACGTGGCAGGGTATTTATGCATCCCTAACAACAAAAAAGACACAAAGTACAGAGAATACTCGTAGTTACTGACATACATGTTATCATAGAAATTTACACAGTTTCTAAAGGCACATGCAACTTTTGTTGCATAACCACTTCACCCAGTCTATTACTCTCTTGATAATTAATCATTTTCGCATCTTCAAGTCTACTGCAAATAATTTTTATTCATTGTTTATTTTTCAAACGTAGACGTGTATACCTTTTTGTGGAAAGTTATTACATAAAAAACAGACGAATGATAACAAAGATTATTCAAAACGTTCAGTGCTGCCGTTATATAAAATATATCTCAGATTGGCGGAAAAAAATGTCAGTTCTTATCAATTCATGGGTATAAAAACATACGGAGTTAACTTCTGAGAGATGACGTTGAAGAAACCTTTAATATCAGGAAGAGTGTAGTATATGCGCTAGATTATGGTTAACTGTTTTTGTAACATTAAATAAAGCGCTATGTCATTTTTTTTATAGTATATTATTTATAATATTTTATTTATATTATAAAACCAAGGGGGTGTGGTATGATTGCCAATGAGACAACTATTCACCAAAGTTCAAATGAAGTGGATGTAAGCAATTACAGGCAACCGTACTACCTTTATTGTTTGTTTATAATGTTCTCTCCATTGAATTCGTTTGGTTTTTTTTTGTTTTGTTTTTTTACGGACTTTTCACATTTTGATTTTGATTGTATTGTATTCGATTTTGCGCTCTGTAAAATTAAACTAAACCATCTTTGTTTAAAACGTTTCTCTCCTCGTTTGAAAATATTCATCGTCCTTAAATGTTATATTAGTCCATAAAGGATGCGAAAGTTCAACTTACACTACCTCTTATCACACTGTATTAGTTTCAACTCTTGTAGGTAAAGTACATGTATACAGAATATACTAGTAAAATAACAAAAATACCGAACTCCAAGGACAATTCGAAACGGAAAGTTCCTTATCAAATGGCAAAATCAAAAGCTCAAACACATCAAACGAATGGAAAACAACTGTCATATTCCTGACTTGGTACAGGTATTTTCTCTGACCACTACATATATAATAACGGAATTTTAATCTGTGATACTGACCTTATCAGCAAGAATATCAAGCGAGTCCGCTAAGGCTAATAGAGCTGATAAAGTCAGTATCATAAAATTAAATGCCATTATTCTTTTTATCGGCAATTTGTCTTAATTGTAGTTTTTGTTTTGTTTGAGAATATGGAATAAAATGAAATAGTTGTGTAAAACTATTTTTACGATTACTTAACGTTGTAATAGTTGTTCGATTGTATTAATAAAGTCGCGTGTATTTCATTGATAAATTGACGCAGATGGACATGAGACGTTGCTGCACTGACACATGACGTCATTGCCTAATATATTCGAGTATAAAGTCCTGTCCATGATCTTGAAAATATTAGGCAGTAAGATCAAATTGCCGATAAATTTGTATATCAGGGAAGTGACATCCTTGTTAAACAATTCCCAGCATGAAATTAAATCAAAATGTATGTATAACATATCATTTTAATTTAAAAAAAATCGTTTATAAATATAACGCAGCGGTAACAAAACACAACCAATATATGGTAGAAGAGACATTGGATTACGTGTTAACACCCAGTCTCCCATAAAACCATGCAAAACAGTCCACAAGGGGGGTCATCAGATTCGAATGAAACTTTGTGTGCTTAAACAACATTATGAAAGAAGTTCATATTAAAAATATTTCATCTGGTTTCCATGTCTTTCAGCTTGGAGATGCTGTAATGTACCGGGAACCAGTTTTCCCATGTTTAAGGCAGTATTTTTCTATGAAATTGACCAATTTCAACACCCTGAAACTTATAAAAGCGAAAAATAACGAGCTAGAGAATGATGATTTATTGAATAATCAAGTGTTAAAGCTTTAGAAACTCATCAGTACATACATTTTTCAAGAAACAGTTTGTGGATTATTACAAGGGAGATAATCCAGTAAAAAATATTTTCAGAAAATCATAAAAAGTACATATTTTAAAAGCTATCCAGCCTTTGGTCCATTAAAAATATTAAGATAACTCACTTTGTTTTATCAATTGGAATACTTAATAAGGCATTTTAGCTAATAAACTTGCTGGGGTCTCTTTTAAGTACATTGTAGAATTCTTCTCAAAAAATGCCTAAATTTACATTTTCTCTCTATAAATCAATGAATTTAAACTAGTACTTTATGGATAATTTTGGGAATGTAAGTGTTTCTTTTTCAAAAGCAGTATAATAATTGACAAATTAATTCAAAGTAATAATGACCATAGTTCAATTACAATTTATGGTGCCTTATATATTGAATTTATATGGTACAAAGGGAGATAATCCAGTCAAAATGATTAAAAAAAACTTGAAATAACTTTTTCAAACTTACCAATTCTCGGTACATTAAACATAAAAGTATATATCTATTTGATTATATTACGATACATAGTTGATAACGCATTTAAGCATATACGATGGGTGGGCTCTATTTTAGTACTTTCTAAAATTCTCCTTGAATAATATTTAGATTTGCCTTTCTCTGAAATCAACGAAATTAATATATCAATTCGTAGACAATTTTGTGAATGTATTTTTTTCTTTTTTCTAAACCATTATTATACCTAACAATGTAATTTTAAGGTGGTATGGGTGTCTTCCTCCATCTTGGATTGTAAAAAACAGAGAATCAAAGGTCCAGATTTTCCATCAAGTTAGCAAAATTTGATGCAGGAATGCAGATGTTTAATGTACATTTTCATTTAAAAGCACCGATTTATAAGAATATAACTTCTAAATATTGATATTTTTGCAAATTTGAATTATTTTTGGTTGTTTTTATCTTTTTTAAAAATTGGCATTTTAAGGGGAGGTAACTCTAAAAAAGTGTATTTTCTGAAGGATTCTGTATGGAATTTTCCTATTTTGTATTTTAGCCGGAAAAAACGTACGGTGACCCTATCTTTTCTTTTGATATTCTCAAAGCAGTGTGTCTGAAAGCTATCTTTTCCTGAAGTATTTAACAATTCTATCATTTTTTTTAGTTTCTAATCACAAAATGGTGTTTTTTCCTGTATAATCCATACAAGATGTGTCATTTTGTCCCGTCCTGTAGCTTGAGAAAATGCGCGGTGACCTATCATTTTTATTATATTTTTCAACATGTATCAATAGATACAACGTTTTGGCAAAGTATGAACAAATTCTATCATTTTTATTTTAGACTCCCATACCACCTTAACTGACAATCGATACAATACAATCAGAATTAAAAACCAATTGTTCAGAGAACAATTGAAGGTCTTTCCACCAAAAACAATGTATTTTAATATGAAAGTTGTAAAATTAAGTTTAAAGTGTCATTTCAATCGTCAAATGATAGCTTATTGTACGCTGATTCCAAAAATATATGGTTTCTATACAATATTTTTCAAATAAGGGAGATAATTTGTTACTTCCGGTTTGAAAAAATGTTACTTTGGATAATATTTGAATATTTAATTGACACTGATTCCAAAAATATCTGGTTCCATATACCTTTATATTAATAAAGTACAAAAAATAGCTACTTCCGGTTTACAGAAGGTCACTTCCTGTTGTTTTTTCAAGGTTAAATGGTTTGATACCTTTTGCCAAAAGTCTCATGGCTTTATCATGTATACATATATGAGGTAGAAGCAAAGGTTAAAATCTAGAACGTCAAATTAAGCTATGACCTTGAGATCAATTTCAAGGTCATAAACCAAGGACCTCGAATCAAAAGACCATAGGTCTTAATTATATTTGGTTAATGAGTTATAGTGGACACAAGAAAAATAGTGTTTGGGGAGATAACTCCTACAAAGAAAAGTATTCGGTTACGCAGGGTAAATTTCAAAGTCGCATAAACTGTTCGATATCATATACCAAATATCTAAGCGACATATTGCAAAACAAATGTTTATCGCAAGAACAAAATTTGGCGGAAGAAAAAAAAAAATAATCAGAAGAAAAACAATAGGTCTTTCCACAGAAAAGTGGAAAGACCTAATAAATAATGCCATAAATAATGATTATTTATGATACAAAGGGAGGTAATTCAGAGAAAAAATGCACTTTAAAAAATCTGAAGAAAAAAAAGCGATTTTTCTTCAAATTTAGTGTTCTGCTCTTGATAAATCTTAAGCGTTTCAATACTTCCTTTCTTTTCATAAAGATAAATATAAATTAAAACAAAGCCTACAAAGGTGTAATAAGAGAATGTTTAGACTAAAACAATCAGGATTTCTTGTACGATTCTGTTGAGAAATGTTAAAATTTGCAGTTTTTAAATGATAACAAACATTTATAGAATATCAATCTGTATATCCATATAGTTTCAAAGAATATTTTAAAAAGACATGAGAAATAATTTAACAAGGTGTAAATACCTAAAAAAAATAGTCAAATTAACATTGATTTTTATATGACGAATTGGATAATACAAAGAAATCCAAAATTATAAAAACAAACTTCTGAACTAATGGGTGTTGTCATATTTTTACTAGAGTTAACTCATCATTATAAAACCATCTCATGTATTTAAATGTTTCTTTTTATGAAATAATTATAAAACAATTTTGTCTTGCTTTTTAAAGTTGACATCTTTAGATTGAAGTTTCAAGATACTAGGCAAAAATTTAAAAAAAAGGTTAAAAATCTTCATTATAACAATGTATAAGGTTATAAGTCGTCTGACGATTTGAGCCATGCAGACTTTTTTGTAGTCCTTTGATTTTTACCCCTATAGTTTCTATACACCTATATATTAAACTATTACAGTTTATCCCATTTCAAAATAATACGCAAACACGCAAATAAATGTTTAAAATCACCATTGAAGGATAATAACACCAATAGGAAGTAAACTGGCAAGTTTAGCCATTGAATTGTTTTTACATCTTGTCATGCTGATAATTTATATCGATACTGCACTATTTATGTTGCAAAAGTGAGACATAGAGATCCTATATTCTTTTGTTGGTTGCAGCGGTGTCAACATTTAATTCTTTTTTTAGACACCAATAACTTTGTCAAAACTAAGATTTTATGAAATTTGGACAGAGCTTGTTAATATAAAGTTTTTTTTATGGTTAAGAGATAATGTCAGAAGAAAATACTTTATAGATTTTTTATGTCAAAACTACACTTTTACACTGACACGGACAATCACAGCCTTCATAACAAGGTCTTTTTCAGTTTTTTGCCACTTTGCTTATATAAAATGCTTCACTGAGCGCAGCCTGATACGACCGCTGATGTCGAACATTGAACAGTTGGGGCAATTTGGACACAATACGCAAGCTTGATACTGTCTGAATTTGGATTGAAATCAATTTTTTGACATAATATAGGTTTCTGACACAAAATAAATGTGGTCAAAGATCTTACAATTTTATTGCGCAATACTGTGAATTTACCTTTTTGAAACCCCCTTGGAGCAACAACCCCAAAACACAATCCCAGCCTCTCCTTTGTATAACGGAATCTTGTAGTACTTTCCAGAGAGATCCATACACTTAGAAGTTATTGTCTAGAAACCAGTAAAATGCTTGTTTTGGCCCTTTTTAACCACTAATTCTCCATGTTTGGGTTATTAACCCCAATCTCAATCCTAGCCTTCCCTATGTTATACGGAACATTGTGCTACAATGTCAGAGAGATCTATACACTAACACACACGTAATTGTCTGGCAACTAGAAAAATGCTTGTTTTTGGTCCCTTTTTGTCCCTTTATTCCTAAACTCCTGGCCCCATAACCCCTAAAATAAATCCCAACCCGTCTACTTGTGATATTAAACATTGTGGTACAATTTCAGAGCAATATAAATACTACTACACAAGTAATTATCCTGAAACTTGAAACATGCTTGTTTTCGGACCCTTTGTGGCCCGTTATTCCTAAACGATTGGGACCATCATCCCTAAAATCGATACCTATCTTCCTTTTGTGGTATTGAACTTTTTTTTAAAGAATTATAGAGATCCATTCACTCAAACCAATGTGTTTTCGGACGATGACGCAGACGACGACATTATACCATTATACAATCCCAAAAATTGTTTGCAGTCGTAAAAAGCATACAATATAAAAGTAAGAAGATGTGGTATTATAATAAGTTCTTTTTTATTTTTTCAAAATTTTTTACATTTTCTTGGGCCTTTTAAAACACCGCCTTTGTTTATCAAATCTTCATTGTTTTCTTAGTTTATATTTTGGAAATCTAAACAAACTGACTACAGAGACCTTCTATAAATTCAAAAATAATTGCAATATGAATAAAACAGCCGATTTTCAATGTTCCCCCAACTTCTAATTGTTTGAACTGGGCTCATCTTCAGCCATGACCATTTATCTTGCAAGAAAGCAATGGCATAAATTTTATCAAAATTAGATAACGGTTAATTGTACTAGATACTTTACAATACAAACCGATGCTCGGACAGACGAACGAACAGCATTTATATATCCCCAGCTGCAATGTGATGCTGAGAGGGACAACAAGAATAGGTATTGGGTATATGTCAAGGATACAACATTTCATCTCAGAAGTTAACCAGCCCAAAAAAATGTACACCCATAGGTCGCTACACGATCTGAAACAAACTGGGAAACCCGACACCATGTAGTAGCTCTATATGGCCTAGGCTGTTACACTTAAAAAAGAATATGTGAAATGATTGCCAATGAGACAACTGTCCACAAGAGACCAAAATGACACAGACATTAACAACTATAGGTCACCGTACGGCCTTCAACAATGAGCAAAGCACATACCGCATAGTCAGCTATAAAAGGCCCCGATAAGACAATGTAAAACAATTCAAACGAGAAAACTAACAGCCTTATTTATATAAAAAAAAAATGAACGAAAAACAAATATGTAACACATAAACAAACGACAACAACTGAATTACAGGCTCCTGACTTAGGACAGGCACATACTTACATAATGTGGCGGGGTTAAACCTGTTAGCAGGATCCCAACCCTCCCCTAACCTGGGACAGTGGTATAAAAGAACAACATATGAACGAACTATAAAAATCAGTTGAAAAAAGCTTTTTTTATATAGATTAAACCGTTGTTTTTCCCGTTTGAATGGTTTTACACTAGTAATTTTGGGACTCTTTATAGCTTTTTGTTCGGTGTGAGCCAAGGCTCCATGTTGAAGGTCATAATTTGACCTATAATTGTTTACTTTTATAAATTGTTATTTGGATGGAGAGTTGTCTCATTGGCACTCACACCACATCTTCCTATATCTGTTAACTCATTAGATGGACAAACATACAAGTTGACGTGGCCGGGTACTTGTACTTCCCGACAACAAAAAGACACTAGGAACAGATCTGAGAGTACTCCCAGTTATCTGACAGCTAGTTCAAAGCCACTAACAAATAAAAAAAAAATCATGCATCTTAGACTAAACTATCAATCCCTACACATCCAACCTCCAATGCATTTAGTGTAAAGACGTCATAAACAGCCAGAGAAAAACATGACCTTGTGCAATGCCAAGTTACAGGTATCGACAGATTGTAGATCCATGAATGTGTATATGTATAACATACTAGTAATATTTAGTTTGCTTTTAATTAACTGATAACAAAATCAATATTTATACCAATAAAAACAATATTCAATGATCTGATTACAGTGTTTAATTGGTAACCTTTTAGAATAAGTTTATTTAAAGGAGCGATAAGTTTACATGGATCATTTCTAAATTTCTGGGCACGGTTAACAACATTTCAGTAAAAATGAGGATGTGCTATCCCGTTTAAAATAAGTTTTCTACAGGTACAACCAAACTTCAAAACCAATTCTTTATATCTATGGAAAAATTTAGAAAAGATTTTAAGTAATTTATGGTAACGATACATAACCAAAGTTGCATTTACATTTTTGTACTCTATTCTGTTACAGTATAATTTTTAATCGGTTTGATTAATCTCACATTTTTGACGGCTACCATGCATATGCAATTATAATATTATTACAAACATTAAGTTCTGAATTTGCAGTATTTCAAGTTTCTGCATTAATCTAAAACTCTACGATTCTTTTTTTAAATTTAACTACAACTCGTTAGAACTGTTTTAGTTAATCGAAACTGATGTCTCCCCTGTAGAAGCCACTCTTGTCAAAAAAAGACTGCAATTGCAATAAAAATATATGGTGCGTGAGTGGAAATATGCACTGTTTCTAATAAATTTAACAATTTATGAATCGAGGGGTTAGGACATGAGGAACATAATTTATAGTACACTTAATTGGTCTAGTCATGATATATTCATTAAAGTATATAGTAGTTTATAGGTGGGTATCTGAACAGTGTTTATAAAGGGCGCGAACTCCAGCAAAAACATCATTGGTGTACTCTAAGGTCTGATTGAATATATATATATATGATTTAAGGTAGGACTATGAACATATTTAACCATCAATTGAATGTAGGGAGCAGGGCATGACCCCCATGATGAAATAGAAAGGCAATTAAGATTAAATATGATTTACAGATGGGTTTCTGAACTCTTTTTAAGGATAAATCTAAATAGCAACATCATTATATGAGGGAGCGGGACATGACCCCAGGGAAAAACCCTTAGCTGTACTGCAAAGGGTTTGCCCGTTCTGTGGCCTATGAAATAAAATTGCTTACTACCACAACCTTTAACTGTGATGGATAGTTGTCTCATAAGCAGTCAGTATACTTTTTTCATATTGACATTACAAGACAGAATGTTTTGTTTTAGGCTGACATATATAATTACCTATTTGACCTTGACCTTTTATTTGACATTGAAGGTCAAATATCAAGGTCATTATCCATTGTACACAACATATCATATTTAGGTGCTGACATTGTGTGTCCAGTATTTAAAAAATCTTCAAGGAAGAGAAAAATGTGTGCTCAAGTAAAAAAAAACGGAAAAAAATCAAATATTTTGACCTTGAGGTCAAAGGTCAAGGTCCATTGGCAGTTTTCATTTTATGAGATATACTGTCTTATTGTAATACACCTTCATGCCAAATATCATGAGATAGTGTCAAAAGATAAATAAGTTTTTATTATTAAATACACATATTATTGTGTAAAATATATGAAAATGACCCATTTTTATTCCGTTGCCATGGTAACGGTGTAAGAGACCCCAGCTCAAAAATCATAAAACTTGTAGTACACATGTAAACCTTTATAGAAATATTTAAAACATTTAAAAAATCAAAGTACTTTAAGAGATTTCATGTCCTTTTGTTGATCTTTTACCAAGTATCCAAATTATGCCCAAAAAGCCCTTTTTGGACCCCTCAGCCTCCAAAATTTAGCTGTACTGAAGCTTTAACATTTTGTCAAGTTTCGAAGGACGAATGATGCTTGTTATAAAAATTAATTCAAATACCAGTTAAACATAACCATATCTAGCATATTCAGAGAAACAAAATTGCGATATTTTTGTAGATTTTTTTGGAAA
This sequence comes from Mytilus edulis, assembly GCA_019925275.1. NCBI lineage: Eukaryota > Metazoa > Mollusca > Bivalvia > Mytilida > Mytilidae > Mytilus > Mytilus edulis. Next base: position 13,642,756 of record CM034362.1, read on the forward strand.
TTCAGGCATTTCCGGTAGATGGCACTGTAAAATCTAAAAAAAGCTCAAAATAAAATTTTAAAGTTGGAATTTTTTTTCTCTTGACTATCATAACATGTGTGCAAAATTTCATTTCGTTTGGTTGACATGTCATGTGGACCCACTTATAGGCATTTTGCATGGTTCTATCAAAGACTGGGTGTTAAGAGAGACTACCTTCGTGCTACCGGAATACAAATCGAAAATAAACAAGAATTGAATTATGATTAAATAAATTGTTTTTGCTGACTACATGTATGGATTTCTTTAAATTGGAGAACACATATATATATTTTTTTTTCTTTCTAGAAAATCCATGTATACAAGAGAGGCGAAAGATACCAAAGGGACAATCAAACTCATAAGTCGAAAATAAACTGACAACGCCTAGCTGCGGAACCGTAGCTCTTAGGTCCTTATGTTATTTTTTGACTATTTGCGGACCATAGAGCTACGGATTTTTCCTATTTCAAAACGTTCGGAATTGCGACCCAGGTTCAGGTCGCACTTATTTCTCAAATAAATATTGTTTATAATCCATGCACAACTTGTCAATATATATAGTTCGTTTCGTTAGATATTTTTCTAGGATATGACGTACCTATTTATGTTTGAATATTCATTTCCTGAACACTATTATCTAATTATTTCCATTTGTATACATTCTCCGCCTATTTTGTTCGGCCATATTGAATCTCGTCGTGACGTCACAAGAATCAAGTAACGATAACTCTTTTAGGAAAACACGTGTTCTTTGTTTACGTTGTCTTTTATTTTATTTTCATGACTTTTTGAATGAAAGTACGTTTAATTAAGGTTAAATACTAATGGAAATAATAATTCTTTCAAGGTATTTAAATATTTCGAATAAATTAATGTTGTAAAGTCTTGAAAACACTCGATTCTCGCTTTGGAATAAGTAAACAAACCAACACGTGTTTTTCTTAAAGAGTTATCTGTTCTTGTTTTTCATAGGCGTTCCTAACCTCCAACATAGGAGATCGAGGATATTTGGGTTATCTTTTCTTGATTCTCGTGACGTCACGACGAGATTCAATATGGCCGAACAAAATAGGCGGAGAATGTATACAAATGGAAATAATTAGATAATAGTGTTCAGGAAATGAATATTCAAACATAAATAGGTACGTCATATCCTAGAAAAATATCTAACGAAACGAACTATATATATTGACAAGTTTTGCATGGATTATAAACAATATTTATTTGAGAAATAAGTGCGACCTGAACCTGGGTCGCAATTCCGAACGTTTTGAAATAGGAAAAATCCGTAGCTCTATGGTCCGCAAATAGTCAAAAAATAACATAAGGACCTAAGAGCTACGGTTCCGCAGCTAGACAACGCCATGACTAAAAAGAAAAAGACCAATAGACAAACAACAGTTAACAAAACACAACATAACAAACTAAACACTGAGCAACACGAACCCCACAAAAACTGGGGGTGATCTCAGGTGCTCCGGAAGGGTAAGCAGATACTTCTCCACATGTATGAAAATCAAGGCAGAAAAAGCCAAAGGGCATCCTCGTCCTTTAGTCTTTGGTATATATAAAAAAAGAAGATGTGGTATGATTGCCAGTGAGACAACATAGTTTGTTCATTGAATCATATTACATCTCCTTATTGTAATATTTATATAATCAAATAAAGAATAAATTACTTCTATCATTTCTTCGCATATTCAATTGTGTTAAAAGTAGCTAATCTAAGTTTTGGAACTGAAGTTTCATTTTATTAAAGTTTGTAAACTTGTCAAAATTTCGATTCTTTACTGGTTGATTCTTCATCATGCTCACAGGATAAGGTTTACTTGACAAATATTTAGCAGTATAAGTTCTATTCCTTTACACTTTATCTTGGCTTGGGCTGATTAAGATATTGCCATATGAGGGTGTTAGTTAGGTTTACAATATAGAGAAATAATTAATTGATAAAAATGAGTAAACAAAGGGGTGCAACAGTATAAAGAATAACTATGAAAAAATTTCAGTTATAAAATAACAGATTACAGAAATGAATGATGTACAGAATAAAGAATGGCATTATAGAAAAAATAGTAAAACCAATTTCATGAATGAGAATTTTACAGAATAAGCGCGTTAAATTCAAAGATGAAGAAAAATGGCATAGTTCAGATTTAAAGACTACAGAAATTACCAACCCCTAATGCAGACCCGCACATAAAATGTATACTATGATAGACGTTTGTTCAGTTTTTGCTTTTTTGATGTATACTTAACTCTTGTTATTGATACTAATCAAATATGACTAATTTTTTATAATTTTATCATATGAAAATGTCGTCTATAGAATACAGAAATCAAATATTTTTTTTCCCATCATTAAATCAAACTAACATATATTGACTATTCTTTCTTTTTGTTCTGTATATCATCAATTAAATATAAAAAAACAGATGTGGTATGATTGCCAATGAGACAAATATCCACCAAGGTTCAAATGAAGTTGATGTAAGCAATTATAGGCAATTATATGGCCTTCAACAATAGCCGGTTATCGATTTTCTTTCGACAAATCGCATTTAAAAAAATAATATTTTAGGTTATAATTGACATGGTATCATTATTTATTTTCAAAACGCAGTAAAAGAAAAGAATACAGATGTGTTATTAATGTCAGGCATATGGCAGACAAATATAAAACTAACGGAATATTGTCGTAACTGACTCGTTTATAACATGTATAATGCTTCATGTATAATTCATCGGTAACGTCAAATATGTGAAGATTGATAAGGCATATACGTGTATGAAGAACATTTTCATGTTTTAACTATGGTAAGTTATTGTTTTTCGTTTATAAATTTATTTGTTTACTTTAAAACACCAAATGTTATAGAAGGTATATTTTATATTGGAAAAAATTCCTCAAGAATTATGAAAAATATATTTAAAGATGGGGATGGCGTGAACCTTTGTTAAATACTGTGGATTCATTTATTTTCGTGGGTACCAATTTTCGTGGATTGCGGAAACCTTGCATTTTCGTGGATATGTGATTTCGTGGTTGTGCCAAAGTCTGGATACAACTTTATAGAAATTTTGTATTTCGTTGAAAACTTAAATTCGTGGTTAACCTGAACCCACGAAACCCACGAAAAATTAGTATTCAACGAAAAATAATGAATCCACAGTAACCATGATACCATGACCCATTTCCAGAACCAGGGCATGTACATTGACGGGGGTGTAGATTTAAAAAAAAGATACAGTAAGAATTAAAGATCACTGAAAAAGACATGTCTGTTATTTTAGAAATTGATAAACCAATCACAGGCGTCACAATCAGTCCTACATTTTTAAATGATTTTGTTAATGATATAAATGATATCTTGTTAGATGAAGATTGTAGACCAGTTAAACTGGTAGATCAGATATAAATAGTCTTCTCTTGCAGATGACATAATTTTACCTTCTGAAACTAAAGTTGGGCTTCAAAATAGTATGCATAGATTATCCCAATACTGTGATTAATGGCACTTAACAGTAAACATAATGAAGACAAAATCTATGATTTTTCAGAAGAAAACTACAAAGCAGAAAACCAACCTTTCCAATATTAAACTCAATTCATTGGAAATGTTCAAAGAATATAAATGCCTTTCGTCTGTTCTTAGTAGAAATGGTACTCTTAATTCTAGCATTAATGGAGTACATGTAGCCAAGAAAGATACGCAGATTATATTTGCTTTATATTCTCAATTTGTAGCTTTTGGAAATATGCGAATCAAAGTTGTAATTAGTTTATTTGATTCATAAGTCAGACCTGTATTAACTTATCACGTTTCAAAATATATGATTAAATCATACTTACCATTTACGAGAGCAAAGCTCGTGCAAACTATAACCATAAAATTGTTGATCCATTTTGTTTTATAGATAGATCACCTTTTAAACAGATTCATTTATCATTCTGTAAATAAGACTTTGGTGTCAGAAAATACTCTTACAAATTTGGTAACTTGTCGTCTTGAAGTTGGAAGATTACCAATAGAAAGCTATATTACAGTCCAGTCTTTATTATATTTGGCTAGGCTATATACTAACGATATTAATCCCCTATTAAAGGAAACATTTGAAATATGAAAGATGTTAGATGCACAAACAGTATATTCCTGGTATACATTTTCAAAGATTTTGTCCCTTATGAGACAGACGATTCTGAAAAGTAATTTGTCTTCATGCAAACCTACAAAGGAAGTCAAATCTCTGAAACATGTGGTTCATAAGTGTTTCTCGTTTCTCCTTTGTTATATAGATTAGACCGTTGGTTTTCCCGTTTGAAGGTTTTACACCAGTAATTTTTTGGGGCCCTTTATAGTTTGCTGTTCGGTGTGAGCCAAGGCTCCGTGTTGAAGACCGTACTTTAAACTATAATGGTTTACTTTTACAAATTGTGACTTGGATGGAGAGTTGTCTCATTGGCACTCATACCACATCTTCTAATATCCAATTAAAGTAGGAATTTCTAATCATCATAAAAACCTCTATTAAACTAATATTGAAAACCTAGTATTTAAACAGAATCAACTTTTTGTCTTCAAAGATCACAAAATAGATACTGGGAGATTATTTTAGTTGTCGGATTCCAAATTTTAATTTCCTACTTAAGTGATCAAAACTTTGAAATTGAATTGTGTAGATTAAACAATATATCTCAAAATCTAAAATTATGTATTTTTTGCTCTGTTAAAAATATAAATGACGATTTTCATCTCTTCTTTAATTGCGAAAGAAATAAAGATGTAAGAACCAATTAGTTCTCTGAAATTAGTTCTCAAAATTTTGCCTTTATGAGTTTCGCTAACAAAAAACCCCCAGCTGTTTCATAGATATTTTGTTTTGTTTACCAACTGGTTCCCAGATACGATTTCTATGTTTCATCTCATAGAGACACAACGTGGGAACTTTACCAATATAAATACACATGGAAAGCGGCCAAATTGAATTCTGAGGAGGACCCAAAGTGAAGGGAGGGGTAGTATATAATTTGAATATCAGTTTAAACTCTTAGAATTTCGAGGCATATAAATGTTGAAAATATGCCACACAGCTCTATGTTTTGACCTTCGATTTTTGTTAGTGCATATGTACTTTCTATTCTAGGATAGATTTTTGTACGAAGCTTCATAGTGCTAGTTGCACAGTTGTAGCCATTACAGCAGTTCGTATAGAAAATTGCATTGTCCATATTTACAGAAGTGCAACCAATATAGACTCAATCCAACAAATTGTCTACCGATACAAAGTCTATGTCTTTTTCTAAGCTGTCAATTGATCTGAGGACGAAGGATTGATTTACAGATTGTTATAATATTTGTTTAATATATGTTGTAATTTGTATTCTGTTTGTCAAAAGCTTTATTGTATATGCTTTACGACAATAAAGATTATGACTTTTATAATAGACCACTTCTCAATGATATGTTTTTGTAAAATTTGTTGTTATTTGTGAATGCGTCGGCAAAATTTGTAATTTGTAATGTGGTCATCTGCTAATGATATATTGTTAAGATTTATGGTGAACTTAAAATCAAATCGATGTTCAGATGTATACGCTAGTTGAAGGAAAATATAGACACACAATCATCATTGAAACAATTGTCAATAGCTTACCCTTCCGGAGCACCTGAGATCACCCCTAGTTTTTGGTGGGGTTCGTGTTGTTTATTCTTTAGTTTTCTATGTTGTGTCATGTGTACTATTGTTTGTCTGTTTGTCTTTTTCATTTTTAGCCATGGCGTTGTCAGTTTGTTTTAGATTTATGAGTTTGACTGTCCCTTTGGTATTTTTCGTCCCTCTTTTGTCTATTGATAAACAAAGATTTATAGTTTAACAGGCAATTGCTTTGGTTTAGTTGACCCAGAGTTTACACTGCAACATGTATGTCAGTCACTTGTAATTTCAACTTGCAAATGTCATTAACGGTACTAACTTAACGTCATTAGATACGCATTGCGACAAATAATGTCTTTTCAATCATGAACGAGGTTAAAATATATTTAATAATTCGTATATCGTGATTTCATTTTGTTATAAACAACTTTAGTTTATTACTAACTTGGGAGGCAGACATAGTGGGAATTAATTATATATATAAAAATAAGCAGTTAAAAATGTTAAAAAAAAAATATTACAAATCAAATTCCATAATCTCTAGTTAATCATATTTCAAGAACACGATCTTCAATTATATTTGTTTACGTCTTTATCGTATTGACACAAAATACAATATTTGACTTTTCCTACATGCACAAGTAAATATCGTATGACCAAGTTAATTGCGTTCACCTCTTTCATTTGATCCTTAGAAGTCCAAAGATTGGTAACATTAGGTTAATTTCTCCAAACAGAAAGATATATACTCTGTCATCTTAAACTACGAATGTAAGGTTATCAGAAAAAAAGACTGAATTTATCACTCTAATACGAAACGCCAAGATATGGTAGAGTACATACAAGCTGATCTCTTTCCTCTTACCATAATGTAAGAGCTTTCGACTTCTCTACAAAAAGGGACGAAAGATACCAGAGGGACATTAATACAACTCATATGTCGAAAATAAACAGACAACGCCATGGCTAAAAACCGAAAAACACCAATAGACTAACAATAGTACACAAAACAAAACATAGAAAACTAAAGACTGAGCAACACGAACCCCACCAAAAACTAGGGGTGATCTCAAATTACAGAAGTATTCCGCATTTTAAACTTTAAGACAGTTGGACAGAATAAGTACAATTTTGCTTCATAAAATATAATGACCAACGTAAAAGCACATATCTTGTTTTAAAATTGGATAAATCATACATTGTACACTCAAACAAAATAAAAGTACCTTAGACTGACATCATCAAGATGCTTACTTTTTTTTGACAACATATTTTTTCCGTTGGCGTTCACAAAATGTTATCAAACAGAGGATTTTTATCTCATCACAATGTCCTATAATAATCTGATTTTTTACTACAAATCTTATAATGGATTCTCCTGTAATGAAACAGATAGTAAAATATTGATTACTTAAAATCCATTCGTCACAACTCGGCCGATTCTGTACGCGGAGTCATCCGAGGTTTCCCGATTGCTTAAAATCTACTTAAGAAATAATTCATGGCAGCCGCAGAATTGTTTTCATTAAACCATGCCCCCCCCCGCCCCTCTCCCACCTATTAAAAATATTGATAATATTATATTATTCAATAAAACAAAATACTATAAAAAAGAACTCCATTTTCATTTGCCAATTAGGATAACACCATTTCGTAGAATTTTCGTTTCATGAAAATTTGCAACGAAATTATAATTGAAATGGACTGATTTGTTTATTTTGCATAAGACATGGTAGAGTAGAGACAACTATATTTATTTAAAGATTGGCCTGATGCAAATTGAGTTTACTTGGTCGTGTAAATAATGTAGGCGTAACGTAGAACAGCCACTTTTGTGTATTAAAGCGATTGTGCTAAAAGTAAATAAACTGTGATTATACTGGTGGATGATATATAGGTTGTCATTTTATAACTAGTGGTAGCAATCAGTAAGTTCTGGTAATAAAATATTGATACATGGCATGTTTTATCTGACTGTAAGTTGTTCAGTTGAAATGATGAGTTAAACAATAACCAAATTAGTTTTACACATGAACAGTTTGTTTTGCATGTTATGCTGGTAAACTACTGTCCAATGTTAGGAGAGGGTTGAGTGCTCAACAACAGTCACCCAATCACATTCCTTATGACAATGTGTAAAAAAAACTATACAAGGATTACAATTCCAGTTACTAGCATGTAATGCAGTGGTTTTTCGCTGGTTGTTGTCTGTAATATCTGTTTTTGTTTGTTATTTAAGGATAACACATACCGTTGTGTTCTACTCTCTGTTAAATTGTTTCATATTTTCTCTTACAGGGTCTTTGTATGACAAACTTTACTGTAAATGCCATGCTATTCGTTGAATGCCGTTCGATAATCTAAAGTTGTTTCAATCCTCGTAAGATGGTCTTTAGTCAAAATTTGTCTCATTAACAATGATACCACATCACCTTATGCATGAACAAAATTTAAATGATTTAACTATGGTGTGATCTTTATGTTATGTTATGTTATTTATTTATTTATACATATATTTTATAACAAATATTAAAAAAAACAAACAATTAGAGTTAAAGAAGGCATACATGTACCGAGAGGGATTTCATATTTTACGTATGGTTAGTTCTCAAGAAAAACATTGACAACAGAGCGTTTGTTTTTTGTTTTTTTTTTCATTTATAAAGGCATTGAATTATAGAAGGTTTAAGTGAATTTCTATTGACATTTCCTTAATGATTTTGAATTTTAGAAGGTTTTGAATGATGTCATTTGTAATTGCGCCAGTAAAACTTGCTAATGCTAATTGCTAGTATAAAGGTAAAGAGATCACCTGTACATATTTAAATTAACAGAATCAGTGTTCAAGTGTAGTAGCAAGTTTAAGGAAACTCTGAACACACAATCCGCGGTGGAACAGTTGACGATCGTAGATATTGTACGGACATTTTTGCATTAAAGGTGAAGTTGAGCCCCATTTTGTAATATTCAAAATCGGACATTGTATAACAGATACAGTCATTTGTATGGCAATAGGAAACAAGAGCTGGAATATACCAAAAGGACCATCAAATTCATAAGTCGAAGAAAACCGACAAAACTATGGCACAGGGATGAACGCAGGTCCTGAAAGGTGGGGCGATCATGCGTACTAAACTATAAGCCTGGTATGTTTGATATGTTTTGAAGCTGGAATAATTTGACAAGTTTTGTTTGCATAGCAGGGATTATAAAGATAACAGTTGTTATTTCACGTGTACTTACCTTTAATCGGTTGTTGTCTCTTTGACATATTCCGCATTTCCATTCTAAATTATATATTTATATGAAATAATTGAATAATGATAAATGTATTATGATTGCGTTTAGTTAAAAAAAAAACGTTGTTTTATGATAAGTGAGAAGAACAGACAGATTAGGAAAAATTAAAACATAAATTAATAATCAAATTTAAACTTCATAAAACATTGTAAAATAAATTTCCTTGTCTTAAAACAAGTATAATATCATGTAACATGAGTTAAAAAGGTAAGCGTCATACATGTCATGTCTAGATTTTTTTTCTTTTTACCCAAAATGTAATTGCCTATGATATAACATGTAAATATCTATAACTATTCCAACATGCGTAAAACCATTTATTCGGTTCAGCACATTTTTAAGTTAATACGGTGCATTCTTTCTTAATCTTGTTCTCTTTTTAATGGTAGTTTCACTTACTAGAAAAATATACACTGAAATATAAACCAACATTTACTAATAAAAAGTTATGTGGGAAAAAGACTAAAAATGTCATTTGACTAAAGAATTCAAAAGGTGTTTTAGAGTAAATGTAAATTAAGTCTCTTCCTCTGGCAAAAGTATACATAGTAGTGACTAATAGGAAAACAAACGATATGGGATATCCATCCATAAAACACAATAAGAACATTCACAGCAAAAATACATTCAAATAGCAAAGGCAATAGTGCCTATATGTTACTCTACATTTTACAATGTTTTTTCCTTCATTCGAAATTGAAATACGAATTGAGAAAACTTAGTGTCATCAATAGGAATGGCCAACGTAGATACATATATTTTGATTAAGAATGGGATATTTGATCATTTGTACTTTGTAAAAACAAAACCTAAACATTGGTCTTTATATTTCATTTGTTCCTCATCTCGATTCAGACATCTGTTTGTTCTTACGTTGAGCTGATACAAGACTGTCCCAGGGTATGGGTAGAACTACGCGATTGCAAACATATTAACAACGCAACATTCTATATGTACCTGTCCCAAGTCAGAAGCCTGTATTCAATTGTTGTTGTTTGCAGCTGTCTGCCATACTTGTTTTTCTTTTATTCTTTTGTCATAAATCAGGCTTTTGGTTTGTTTATTTACATTGTTTCACATTTTGTCATGTTGATGCCTTTTATACGGTAGGGGTTTTGGTAATTGTTGACAGTCGTACGATGAAATATACGTTGTAGATGCTAAAATACATGTCACTTGAACTCAGTAGGATATTTGTCGCATTGGTAATCATACCAAATGTCCTTATTTTATATAGAGCGCATTGTTCGACAAACTCAGTTGCATAGATTTAAACCAAACATATTTCTTTCCTATTTGGTCATTGTTAAAGCTTTGATATTTTGCAATAATGCCATAAAATCCTAAAATGAAAATTTCGCAGAAAATAGGGGCTATAAATACACTCACCAATGATACCAGGATTAAAACTTTGTACGCCAGACGCATCTACAAAAGACTCATCAATGACTCTCGCATAAAAAAAGATTAAAAGGCCAAATAAATTGTATAGCATGTACGATTAAACATTTCGAAAGGTCCCGCCAAATAAAGCTACGATAATCTATTCCATTATGGGTTTTAATCGAACATACTACTATACCGATAGTGTCTTCTTCCCTATCATAACATTTTAACAAGAGACCTATCGTGTGGCTCGTTTGTCATTTGAATTTCCCATGAATTTCAACCATTTTAGTTTGGATTGGCATGCTGCCGATGCTTACAATACAACAGATGTTTGGTCTGTCGAAACAACCAGTCTCGTCTTCCAAAATTGTCAGGATCTTGATTGAAAATTTACGAGTTTAGAATATCGATATGTATTCTACTGTTGCCTCTCATTTTCTCTCCTTTAAATTTAGGTATACATGTAACTTGACTAAGATATTCTACTTAAAAATGATGTTTAATTTGTCTTCGGAACTAGCTTTAAATTTAAAAAAAAAAGAAATAACATTAGTTTTGACATTTTTAAAATGACTATTACCTATTGTCCTCTCATTTACAAGTTTTTTGCTCTGGCTTTTTAGTTATTTTTATGTTTGTCCTGTTAATTGTCGTGCTATTGTTTGTGCTCCGTCATATTTTGTTCCCATTTTGTTATTAATTGTTTGTGTATAATTAACAACTAAACTGCAACTAATCAAATCTAAGTAATACACACATTGTAAGTTATTGAGTTTTTTGTGTAGTAATGGAGAAAACAAAATCTTTAAAATGTTTACTAAAGTACGCATTTTGTTTTGTTCGAGTGCCATTCAAGTTTCGTTTGTTAAGGACGCACGATTGTGGCGTACTAAACAATAACCCTGGTAACTGGCTAAAACCTTTATGATATTGCGTAGAATGTCATACTTCTTCTTGTTCAATTATATCTGATTAAACGGATGATTTCTGATTTATCTGTGCTTCAAATATGTTTCTCGAACATCTTTATTAGGTACATGTACACTCTAGAGACAAACTGTCTTTACATCTTAATACCAGTTCTCTGTAATCATCAAAGTTTTAAAAAGGAGGCTTGGCACGCACAGTAATGGATTTGCTCAACAAATATTTAGAATAAAAGGGTCATTTCCTTTGTTGCCATTATGGTTGACATGGTAACAGTAATCACTATTTTTCGGGGGTAATATCACAAAAAATCATTAAAAATTAGGTATTTTCATAAGTACTCTATAAAATAAAATTAAAACAGTAGTTATATTTTCCTGCACACGTCATTACATTATTTAAATATTACGTTTCAATCAACAACAAAAACACAGCTAAAAGGTTTTGTCTGCTGTTTATGATTTTTTAAATTGTCTCTTTGGAATCCATTTTTAGAAAATTTGCCAATCCGATAAAATACTGAAAATAAAGTGTTTTTGAGTTGACCATAACAAAAATTGCACATTGGTTGGACTACAAATTTTCTTTTTCTTATTATCTACAGTATAGAGTTGAAATATTTGGGGAAACTTTTTATTCAAAAATACCCAAAAAAGTATTAATGGAGCACAATACTTCAAATATGAAAGGGGTTGGTTTGAAATCGCAGCTCCATTTCTGTATCCAAAATTTCATGTTGATACCCCCTGGCTGTGCCTCAGGAAAGAAAATCCACTTGGCAACCTTGGTTCTTAAACATCTACGACTAGGAAAATGGCATAATTCAATGCGTTCAAACTTATATGTTTCCGTAGGTATAAAACATTCCGTACTCAGTAAATGCGTTTTCTTCATGTGTTTTTCTGGAATCTCTTCTGTCTGCGGTCAAGAACGACCTTATGTGTTCCTTGTCTTCTGCTGTTGATACAAAAACATGTGTATAGTTTGAGAATAAAACCGATGGCACAATGCATGCATGCCTTCTTAACCTTTTATTTTTGTGAATGGTCTCACAAAAACGTTATGCCTGTTCTCTGTAACCATCCACGCATAGTCTTAGGTCAACTTTAAAATTTGTATACATGTTGATTTACATACCAAATGAAAACATTTACCTGACTTTAAGAAAATAGATGTCCGTTGCCGTGGTAATAGTTATCTAAGGTACCAGGATTATAATTTAGTACGCCAGACGCGCGTTTCGTCTACATAAGACTCATCAGTGACACTCAGATCAAAATACACGTAGTTATAAAGCCAAAAAAGTACAAAGTTGAAGAGCATTGTGGACCCAAAATTCCAAAAAGTTGTCCCAAATACGGCTAAGGTAATCTATTTCTGGGATAAGAAAATCCTTAGTTTTTCGAAAAATTCAAAGTTCTGTAACAGGAAATTTATAAAAATGACCATATAATTGATATTCATGTCAACACTGAAGTGCTGACTACTGGGCTGGTGATACTCTCGGGGACGAAACGTCCACCAGCAGTGGCATCGACCTAAATCATTTGTCTGATCTGTTGTTTTACCAAGTTGTGTCCTGTTTCGATTTGTGGAATTTAAACTGAGTGGTATTTTACATGACGGGTGATGTATGTAAAGTATACTTAGTAGACGTTAGTGCTGCAGACGAGATGAACTCGTTATTGTTTCCATTAAAACTCAAGTAATTCCATCAGTTGTGGTTTTTCCCTGAAATGTATTTTCTTAATCGATAAATGAAATTTTAACATCAGGAAGCAACTAGTCTGGCAGAACTTGATTTATTTATTAGTTGTTATTGACTTTGGACTAGCTTTCCATAACTGCGAATACTAAGATCGGTGGTGTATTTTGTTTTTTCTTTGTATTAGTTACTTTCAGTGTGTTGTGCCCTAATCGGATGAGTCACGCCATTTTTAACTTATTGCCACAGTTGTAGAAAATATTCCAAATCTCTGCTACAATACATACAATCAACAAATTAAAAACAACACGTTTAATAATTTAATGCGTTCGAAGCTCTGTTCACCAGCCCAAGAGCTAGTATATAGGTACTGTCATGAAAATACGGATTTTGTGCAATGGAAATTTTCCGTTACAAAATTTTGGAAATTAATTTAAATTAAGGAATGTATCTGCCTCGTGCAAAGCTCTGATTCCTTGCCCGGCTTTGGCTATACTTTTTGTCATTTTTGGTTTATTGCTCTTCATCTTTTAAATAAGCTTTGGATTTTCAAATATTTTGGCCTCGATCATCACTGAAAAGACATTATTTGTCGAAATGCGCATCTGGTGCAGACAAATTGGCACCGTTTATATAATCCATTCAACAAGCACGATATATCGATGAAATAACTAATTAATGAAACAATCCTGAATGTAAATTGTAGTTTAAACCGGTTTAAAGTGTAATAAATATAGTATGAGATCATGATGCTATTGTTCTAAAACTAACACGTATGTACTTTATGATTAATATAGATTCGCTCATTTGAAGGTCAAAGCACTACTTATATGTCGGCTTTTTACATTAATCTGCTATAAAATTGACACGATTTTGGTATCAGAAGATTAAATCATCTAATAACAGTAACAGATTTTTTATAGAAAATCATTTTACAAGTATACTTGTTTTTGTCATTTTTAATGCTTGTTGTATAGATTTAAGCATTTTTTCTTAGGTTATTTTGATATACATTCTTTGTTACGTATACAATTGACACTCCATGGCTCGATATAAAATGAAGCATTATTAAACACTCAATGTACCTAGTCATTGAGTGCATATATATTTATCTTAAGGTAGATGGGGGTTCTAAATTAAAATCCATAGTACTAACTAAATAATAATTTGACAAAATATAGTTTATATCATGGCTTTTTCAAATATTTAAAAAAAAGTATGGATCACGGGGCTTTTTTTCAAGATACAAGTTGTGCACAATTGTCAGATTGTTGCATAGGTCATTCATGAAAAACACAATTTTGTGTGATAGAAAGAAATTAAACCGTAGAATTTTAGATACAATATGGGAAGATAGCTCTCATAATGGACTTTTAAAATATAAAAAAAAACATAGGGTCATGGGACTCGTTTTCTTGCTTCAAACCACAATAGGTAAATTATTAACACATTCCAGTATAAAAGTTACAATTCCTGAATTATCTCCCCTTATATGGCAAATAAAGCAAATTGAATCAAACAAAAAATATTCTGTATCTGTAAAGGACAGTCGAAAAAATATGATAAAACACATAACTTTCTTCGTGTAGATGCCACAAATCTAAAAAAATATGTGACATTCTCAAAGTTTGCACATTTCATTCAAAATCTAGACCAATTGTTTTCTGATATTTTACAATCAAATATGGGTGAATACACCCGAACTACCTTAAAGATGATAACTAATAACTAGTAGTTTTATCAATTATCTTTAAGATAACTATTTCACCTTTTTATACCCTTACCGATTTACAGCTTCATATTTACATGTACAGTATATACTTATTTGTAGGTCTAAAGTTTTGTGTTAAGGTTTATTTCAAAGATGATAACTAATAACAAGTAGTGTTGTCAACTTTGCATACTATAAACAAATTACAGCTGAATATTTACATGTATACACTCTTTTTTATGCGTATATTTTTGCCATCCTTTTAAAAACATTTTGATAGCAAAATATCGATTTTGATAAAGCTCTTGCATAATGACAATCTCTTAAATTTGTGCAATTATAACCATTTACTTCGGAAAATGCGTGTACCAAGTCAGGAACATGTTTCGTTTATTGCAAGCGTTTGATTTTGTCAGTTGTTATGAACTTTCTCACTGTAATGAAGACCAATTGGTATTTATTGGCCGGCCAACTGAAGTCCGCATCCGGGTTCGGAAATTTCTCGCTGTACTGAAGACCCATTGGTGGACTTGGTCGGGTTGTTGTCTCTTTGACACATTCCCCGTTTCCCTTCTTTGTTCTATTCCCATTCTTGAATTCGCCTGGAAGGTATTTATGGATACTTTTTTTGTCTATGTTTGCTGTTTTGCACTTAATGAATAAATGTTAAAAGTGTGAATGCCATAAAGCCAATTTGTAAGATATAATATTATTAAAAACAGTAAGTAATGATAAGCAACAGAATAATATCTTATGAGCATCCTGTGAATACGATTTAAAAAAGTTTTTGAATTTAAAAATCAAGGGCCTTATCATCCCTTCTTCTTTGTTAATTCTTTTACATTTACGGATTTATTCAACCTGTAAATATAATCCTACTTTTAAATAGTATCCAGTCTTAGCAAATGTACAGTAATGCTTTATAAAAAGATACTGATTTTTTTTCTTACAGAGATCTTAATTGAATGAATGTACAGTGTGAAGTTGTTTTTTTTTATTTATAATAGTTACTTTCGATAAATAATAATCAACCCAATGCTCGTTTTTATGTTTACACGTACGAAAGACGAAGAAACTATTAACCAGTTCTTACATTTAATGTACTTCGGTATTGTCTTTTAATAGCCGGATGCAGAAATGAAAAATAAATTGACTTGGCATTGTGGATTCACAATTTAGGACAAATACAAGAATTCTGAGCGATATGTTTATAGAAGAAGTATGAACTTAGGCGAGACTTAAAGAAGTTAACAAGTATGTAGACCGGCTTTTCATCGCGAAATAAGGAAGTCTTGAAGATAACGAACATCATACCATTAGTTTGGTAAGATCATTTGGAAATGATTGTGACATGAAAATAAGTAACAAAAAACAAAAGGTGACGGACTACAAAATATAAAAACATACATTAGTTAGAGAGTACCCTAAACATGTTGGAATGTCACAGTACTATCAAAATTCTTTATAACAAATCTTTTCTTTGTTTATAAAGTTCGTACAATTCGTAGCCTTACACCATAAATGTCCCTTAAAGATGTTTTTAAATATTGAATGCAAAATTCATATGTGTTTCATTAAGTCGGTAACCTCTATTAAATGCATTTATTAAAAACCGCTCATTTTAATATAAATACTATATACATCTTAGACAATACGCAGGGGTACATGGAACAAATTACTGTTCAGACATTGAACATCGGTCAATTCGCCATTTCAAAATCTAATGCATTCTGGGTAATATTTTAAAAAGCGTACAACCAAAACGTTATGATTGGTTTAAAACGTCAAAAACAAAGGAAATTAAACCAATGGTGTAACGTTATTTTCTTGTTGGTGTACGAACAATGAGATTACCCATAGTCCTTTATATTCTGAAAAGGCCAATTCAGAACTTACATTTTACTTTCAGTCAAGTGAATACTGTTCAGACATTTTACTTTCAGTCAAGTGAATACTGTTCAGACATTTTACTTTTAGTCAAATGAATACTGTTCAGACATTTTACTTTCAGTCAAGTGAATACTGTTCAGACATTTTACTTTTTATCAATATAATACTGTAATATAGACATTTTACTTCAGACGTTTACTTTCAGTCAAGTGAATACTGTTCAGACATTTTACTTTTTTTTATCAATATAATATTGTATTATAGACATTTTACTTGAGTCGGCGATATGCTTTGTTAAGTAAATACATTTTACGATATATTGGTAATCTCAAAAGAAATTGTACATGTTGTATTAAAGCATTTTACAAGATGCAAACGGTTTTGTATAGTAACCACAATAACTTTCTGGTGGTAATTGTAACTGTCCTGTGTTGAAATCAGTTACACGTTTGTCTTGTTGACATAATGTTTTATTACATAGGTACTGAGTATAACGTGAAACATCGAAATGAATAAATAATAAATGTTACCTTAGCCATGATCTATCAATGTACACACTTTTCTGTTTATTTGAAAATTTAGGACAGAGAGCACATTTGTAGAAGCAGGAGATTATTTTCATAATGGGCACCTTAGTCTAATTTTAAATTGTTTTGTATATTAATTTATAATATTTATTGCTTTCTAGTTGGTTTTTGACCACTCGTATATTAGTATTTGGTTTCGTCGGTTCTTTGATAGCTTTAATCTTGTTTTCAGAAAGATTGTTTTAGTTTAATCATTCAGTCAAGAAATTTTTATATATCATAGCATATTGATTCTTTTTACAACGCAAATATATGTTGATTTCAAAGAACACCATTAAAAACATTTGACATGTCTTAATAGACATTCAATTTTAGGCCCTGTTCACGACAAACGTCGCGTACTGTCAACATGTTGTCAATAAGTTTCATACAATGGACACTGGTTTCAATTTAAATATATTCTCATCTGTACATCGGTTTGAATTACCTGTACATGAGAATTGTTCAAACCAGTAGCCTACATCTACACGTAATTTACATGTACATTGCATAGAATTGAATATTTCTCTGTAGACTTGGAATCAATTCATAATTTCTTTGATTTTATTTTACTTTGGAGGGGCGAAGAAAACTTGTTTAAAATTCATCTTTGTTTCAGAAAAAAAATTGTTTGGGGTGATACATGCAAGGGAGAAAACAAAAACCGTTTGATTTTTGTCAACATTGAGTTTAAAAAAAATGTGTGTTATCGGTCGGTTCATGTAGTCATTCTAATGATTTGAAGAACTTTGATAGTTCTTAAGATATCACGACTACGCAGGCGAAAGCAGCGTGGCGTTGGAAATGATTCATTGTTGGTTGGTTAACGTCCTATAAATAATAGTTCATGCATGTTTGAAATAAAAACAAATTCACAGTAAATACCATAGTTAGGTGCTGTAATTGTGTCCGCCTGGAAGGAAGATCTGGGAAATTAGGATTGTCATTGGAAAATGAGAGTACAATGTATATTGGATAGGGACAGAAATTATTCATTGCAACAGGCCACCTACGGACCCCCCAAAGATTTGTTGCAAAAGTTTCTTTATGTGCAGTAAGCACTCTCTCTACACGAGGCATCGGATTTAACGTTCCCACTCTGACCGGACGTGGCTGCGTACCTGTAAAGCCCGCACAGCCAAACTACCCCCTTAAGTACTGGTTTTACTTTCGATTGGACGAATGACCATATTTCTAATCCCCAGTCACCCTTGGGGTGATTTTTTAAATGAAAAATTTGCAAACGAATTGTCAATTTACTGCAGTGTATAAGTCTGAATAATTTATTGTTGAGACTTTTTAGAATGATCTTTTCAGACTAAGATTTATTTACATGTACTAGTAATATCGGTACAAGTATCACATGTTTAATTTGACATGTTTAACAGCTACTTGGTTTTTGCTGATCATTCCACGAGGGTAGCATCGACCAGTAGCTAGTGGCAATTGAGTTCAATGATAAATTGTACCAAAGTTTGGGTTGCAACTTCATGCAATATTAATGCCGTTGGACTTTTTTATTTTTATTTTCGCAAATGCTGTTACACTTTTGACGGTGTATAAGTGTCAATCCAACCAAGCAAAGAACACTCAAGTCACCATCCTGACACCATCCTGACACCATCCTACACCATCTTGTACATTTATAATTCTTAGTTATAGTGACCCTTAACTTTGATCTATTGACCGCAAAAACAATTGGCTTCCTTTCCTTTCCTATATCTTTCATGTGTAAAAGTTCCATTCTTTTCAAGAAATGCAAACTGGAATAACCATCGAGAATCCACTTTTGTTTTTATTTACTTAATAGTGAACTTATTATTAACCTGTTGACCCCAACATCAATAGGAATCTTTTCCTGTCTTTAATATTCCATCTTTATGATTTCATTCTAAAACACAGAAATTCACGTTACCAGCAGGAAACTCTTTATTTACATTGACTTTAACCATCAACCTGCTAACCTATAACTCACTGTGCCCTTTGCACTTTATCTTTCATCTGCAGATAGTTATCAAAGGTACCAGGCTTATAATTTGATACGCCAGACGCGCGTTTCGTCTACATAAGACTCATCAGTGACGCTCGGATCAAAATAGTTAGAAAGCCAAACAAGTATAAAGTTGAAGAGCATTGAGGACCCAAAAATTCCAAAAAGTTGTGCCAAATACGGCTAGAAGTTTCATTCCAATAGGACAAGGGATACTCAAGTTGTCATGTGGGGACTATTTGTTAAGTAAGTACGGGCAGACGGACTGACGAAGCAATTACTATATGCCTCCGAGTTGCATTAAAAGTACAAGTGAAAAAAAAAAAAAACTTTAAGACAAAAGTATGAAATATTATTGTGAGAAGAAGCTGTCATTCAATATTTTCACAAAATAAAAACGGAAAATAAGTCTCGTTTTCTACCTACGACATGTACGAGGAAACATCGATAAGTTTAAATTAATTCTATCATAAAATAGTACCCTCGATATACATGTATATGACTTGTTTAATATATACAATAACCATCATTTGTAAAATTGAATTATTTGCACATTTTTATTGTAGCAAATAAACACGAAGGATTGGACAAAAGCTATAGCTACTTTAATATAAATTGTATGGAAAATGTCATTACAGAAAGTTAATAATACCAAAGTAGTTCATCATTGATTTACGCAGCTTATTTTCCGCATTGCACATTCATTACGAAAGATACTTGACGCCTTCTAAAGTTGGATTACACCTTTTGGCTTTGACTATCAAAATCCCCAATGAACAAATGAAAAATGTGGTATGATTTGTTATCGTTTATATTCATCACATGACACTCTAGGTAACTCTACGTATGACTGTTGTCTTTATCGTTTCATCAATACTGCATTATATGTAATTCACTGATAACATGAAACGTCTTAACAGCGGATGAACATCATTTTCTTATCAACAAGGAAATAGGATGCGTAATTGTTCTGGCATCATAAATGTCATGGATAAAGATATATGATGGAATTATTTTTTGTGGGAAGTGAACGATCCTCTTAATCGAATCTGTTAACAATGGTATGTGTAAAATTAAGTATTTACAAATGTATTGGTTTTAACTTGAGTTTTTAAATGATTTTTAAAGTCATATGAAACTTCCAAATAAAAAAAAAGTTTACATGTTAACAAGAAGTATTGTGCACTTTTTTTTTTCTAAAAAAATCTTTTATATTATGAAACTTCAAAATAAAAAAAAAGTTTAACATGTTAACAAGAAGTGAATGTGAACTTTTTTTTTCTAAAAAAATCTTTTATATTATCAAAATCGTGCCAGACACTAATTCGCCGATATTTTACCGTATGTACATGATGTAGTGACCTTAAAAACGAGACCTCTCGTTATAATTTCGGCCACCGCACAGCGCAAGTGCGGTTGGAAAACCGTGATAAAAGAATGTAATCACACGTGCTCTGGAAGGTAAATAGAAATAACAGATTCCTAAAGAACAAATTGAATACAACAAATCGTTTAACAACTGTCAAGGAATAGTTTAATTAACAAATGGGAACGCATGGAAAATATAAAAACAAATACCATGGCTCTTTAAATTCACTTATCTGTTGCGCTTTCCACGTGCTCGGTTTTTATTGTTTATTCTAATATGACGTGCTTCTTTTGCTTTGTAAACAAACCCATGCTCGAAATCCAATTAAATTTGTTTGCATATGCGTATTTGACTACTCCAGACAAATTAATTTTATCAAATTGGCATGCATTTAATAAATTTCATTAACTTAAAACACTTTCAAACTCTTAAATGATGCACATGTTGTTACTAAATACATATACAATGACTACAATATGTTACAATTCGCAATTGACATATTTGACCTAGATACGGCAACGTTCATGTTGGCTGTTCAAAACTACTCCCTCTGAATAACACATTGCATGTCGTAAGCTTGGTTACAAACAAAAAAGGGAGGTTCATGGAAGAGCCTACACAAACGCTCTAAACTATATACACATCGGGCATAGAAAAAAACGTAATTGTCCTAATCAGAATTGAAATAATTGATGCAAGCTATACTTTATTGTAGTTTTAACATGGGTAGCCATTATATTAGTGGTAGTTTGCCCTCACTATCGCTCGGGCAAAAATAATCACGAATATAATACATACCCATGTTAAAACTACAATAAAGTATAGCTTGCATCAATAATTTCTTAATCTATATCACAATCCGGTAAACTTCGACAACAAACTCGAAAAATAATTAACTTGCGATCAACAACAACTGAATGAAATATTATTTGTCGATAATACGTTGTAGATATGTAATGAATATAAAAACGTGCATGCAAGGCTTAGTTTAGTATATATGCATGCATTGGTTCAATAATTTCGATAACATTAAAATTTCAAGAAACTCGTTTCATATGACTTTAAGGAACGACGAATAAATAAAAATAATAATACACACATATGCTTCTTAATACCATTAATTGCTACTCATTTTCGTCATATTTTTTTATTGATAAAGTCTGTGATTATTGATAGATTACAATATTGTGAATAGGAAATGTAAACCACGTATCCATTTTATATTAATGGATGTCCCAGTGAGCTTGTGTTTATGGATACTACCAAAAGTAGAAGGTCTGCTTAATATCTTAATCTTTCCCTCGATATTTCCACAGATGGACAACTTCAAACTTAAATCTATGACAAACTTGATGATTTCAACAATCCATGGGTCACCGTCCTATTTCTCAGCTGTAATTTACCCTTTGCTCCATGGTATGGGGTTTAAATTTCTTAGTTAATACGTTACGCATGTTCCCACTAAATGGACTTCATCACCAAGGGTGTGCTCCTTATACATAAACTGTTAGAACAGAGTTATAAGAACGTACAATTCAAATCAACAACTCATGAATTGTACTGTCAGCATCACGAATTAGTTGATCGATACGAAGCGTTGGTGTCTAAACTCACAAGCGACATGTTTTGCGGTCTTTTTCAGTGAAGTCCAAATTTCCGCCCTTACACGGTCGACTGTTTTGCAGAATTTACCAATTTTATATATCGGCAATTGGTATGCATGTTATACTATACACTTGATATTGCGTAAGCGCAATCATAAAATATCACGCTTCCTGAATTTATTGTTAGACAGTTGTTCCATCATATATAGCTGACAAACAATGATACACGTGGCAAAATAAAAACATATAAAAATTAATTATGCCAAAATTATTGTGTTATTGGAATGCTTGTTCATTCTAAATGGCATACCCTTAAATGTTTCTGATAAATTCAGACTTGAACTATTAACAGATTGAAATATTGCATAGATATATGTTTGTTGTTGAAGACGATATGCTTCCATCTACATGTATCTGTCTTTTGTTGTCTTGTTCTTTTTTTGTTTTATTTGCTTTTTCATTGACATAATTTTCATGCACATTCTCTCCTTTGTTCAAGTACTCTTCAAAATAGAAAGAGTGACGACAAAATCGATTCAGTATTATATTAGAAAATCTATTAAAAGAAATATGGAAATTTATGTCCCTTTTTATATTCATTGTATATTACGAGAAGGATAAAAATTCTTTAATTTTATTTTCAGAATACTACACTGATTTGTACAAACGATGATGTTTACGATATGTTACTGCATCTTATAAATACCCAGTATTTCTCCGAAGCAAGAACTTCTGCAAATTGTACACCAGTGAACCAACCAGAAAAATCACGAACTAATGAGATCGGACGATCCGTCTACGCGTATGCAACACCTGTGATATTTCTCGTTGGTATTCTGGGAAACTCTTTGTCGTTAACAGTATTTTTATCAAGAAACATGAGAAATCTTTCAGCAAGTTCCTATTTAGCTGCATTGTCAATTTCAGATATTTTGGTTTTAATCTTTTATGTGACAGTAGAATGGTTAAAACGAGGCATGGTTTATTTCCTTCCGGAATTGAAATTACAATTTCTGAATCAAAATGGTGCATGCCAGACGTTACTTTACATAGCTTATGTTTTACGTTTCTTATCTTCATGGCTTGTGACAGCATTCACTATTGAAAGATACATAGGAGTATGCCATCCTCTTTACAGAAGATATATATCTTCATTACCTGGATCAAGACGGATAATATTTGGAATCGTGATAACAAGTTGCATAATAGTTATTTATAAACCAGTTCTTAGTGGTGTTTATGTAAGTCACGATGGCATTCACTATTGTACCGGAAGTAAGGATCACGAATTATTGTCGTTTGTCTTAGATAGTATATTTGCGCTTTTGATTACATTAGTCCCGTTTGTCATCATATCAGTATTAAATATTCTGATCATGCGAAAACTTTGTTTACGTAAATCACAGTTTCGAGTGTTTGGCAGAAAGCACAACAGTCGTGAAAACCGATCGAAAATTTCATCTCAATTATCATCAGACGAGAGTTTGATAAGACTTGAGTTTACTCTTATATTGTTTACAATTTCGTTTTGTTTTATTACATTCAATGGACCTTACTTTATTGTTTGGTTCCGGAATTTTCTACATAGTAAACATCTATCAAAACATTTACAATATTCAACCTATGGCGTGGAGTATTGGCAGAGTATCTTGTTATAACCAGAACTATCTTTTATATGAATTACTGTATTAACTTTTTTCTATACAGTGTTACAGGGAGGCATTTCAGACAAGAAGTTAAATTCTGTTGACCTGTAAACACAATATGACGTCATATAGATTTTCCAGATCAGCATCAAAGAATTCATCATGGGTATAGCTGGTGCAATGTACCAAGGATATTTAACAAATACTCCTTAAAATAAGACAATATAAGTTTTAACGTAAACTGTTTAAGTAGTTTGAAAGGTTATACAAACATATCTAGGTAATTCTTTCTACCAATGAACCAATCAATAAACGGCATTAAGTAGATTACAATCGAAGTGTAATTTGGAACAATCTTCAACTATTTTGAAACTTTTTCACAAATATATATTTTTTAAGACATAGTGTATAAAAGTAAACCCTTTAGTATATGCATAGTTCTTTGCGTCAAATATAAGAGATGTTGTATCATACTAATTCGTAAAGATCGTAATCCTAGAATATCCATAAACATGGTTTTGCAGTCATAACAGTACCGTATTTGGAGAGGTGCAGCCGTTAAATACAGTATTGACAGTGGCAACATTTCAAATATGGTACTGCCGTTCCCATTATAATGCAATACTCGTAAATGTTGAAAATAAGCTATATGATATATGCTAATGACTACGACCGTCAAACTTGGATTTAACGGCAGACTTCATCAAATCAAAAAATCCCGGCGAGGGAAGAACAAAATATTTGAGAAAGCAAATTTACAGATCTAACATTGTTGGGTTGATGTTTTGACGAGTTGTATATACATAATGTACACAGCCATGTATCACCATCACTGCTGGTGATCCGATGGATAAATCTGTTGTAGAGTTGTCACTGGCTCAGACGTACTTATAAATATAATTATTTTCTGTGACTGTATCTTACATTAATTTGTAGGATCCTTTACTATAGATAATATAGCTGATCTGTAAACATAACATCTCCATGCCTTATATATACAACTCGTCTAAACATCAACCCAACAATGTTAGATCTGTAAATTTGCTTTCGCAATTTTTTTGTTCTTCCCTCGCCGGGATTCGAACCCATGAAACTGAGATATCGTGACACCAAATCGCCTGCACTGTAGCCGTCCCGCTAGACCACACGACCACCTGGGCTTCATAAAATGAAGCTTTCGGTGGCCGGGTGTTACCTTTCCACGTCAGTTTTAATCTAGCGCCGTTCTACAGTACATGATATATAAGGCATGGAGATGTTATTTATATATGTATATATATAATTTAAATTTGTTTGTTATATATATATATATATATATATATAATATATATATAAAATGACGGATATTCGTCAATCAGACAGCAATCCAACATAAACACGAGTAAGTTACCTGGCATCTAGAATAAGAGGTTTAAGCATACCCCGCGCTGGTCAACTTTCTAAGTTGTGAGTAATTTAACTTCGTTTTCCAATTGTTTTTCCAATTGTTTTAATTTTAATCCATCTTCTTTTTTTCTAATTCAAGTTGTATTAATTTAAGTTCATGTTCTAACTTAAGCTGTTTTAATTTGATAGCATCAACATTTTTGACCTTAAGTTCAAGAGCCTCTTCATCAAAAATGTCTGAATTAACTAATTTGTCTATTATTAAATTTTTTATAATTTGTTTTCTCATAGATACTTTAAAATCTATTTGTAGATGTTTAGCAAGCAACACTAATTCTTCTTTCTTCAGTTTATCCAAATCTTTCAGATCTGGCGTTTTCAAAACATTTCCGGCATCAAATGCCATTTTGTAGAATGTTGTTGGCTAATTCTAATTCAATAAAATACAGCATTTTTTTACTTTAATGTTAACGTTATCCCGGACGAGCCCTCAATTTCTGTTACGGCCAGAAATCACCTTTAAATTGTAGCAAATCAATAATAAAATTTAACAAGATTTATTATACACAAGTTTACAAGAAGTATTACACAAATAGAAATGTCAACTTAACTGTCAAAATATAAGTCCGATCGTTTGTCTTTTCTTTATCCGGAATCCTTCTCTTAATTGTACGGAAATTCAAACAGAATATTACATCCAATAAGTCACAATCTAGTATGATGTTGTTCGTAAATAAAAGTGTCAATTCAACAACTCCAGAGAACTTCTCAGAATTCAGTGTCTGTGTCTGAGAGTTTAACTTTAGTGTCTATATATATAGACGAGTTGTATATATACATTATGTACACAGCCATGTATCACCATCATTGATGGCGATCCGATGGATACATCTGTTGTAGGTTTGTCACTGACTCAGACGTACTTATGAATATAATTATTTTCTGTGACTGTATCTTACATTAATTTGTAGGATCCTTTACTATAGATAATTTAGCTGATCTGTAACAATAACATCTTCATGCCTTATACATGTTATATATCATGTACTGTAGTACGCCGCTAGATTAAAACTGACGTGGAAAGGTAACACATGGCCAGCGAAAGCTCTTTTTTTGAGAGCCCAGGTGGTCGTGTGGTCTAGCGGGACGGCTGCAGTGCAGGCGATTTGGTGTCACGATATCACAGTAGCATGGGTTCGAATCCCGGCGAGGGAAGAACCAAAAATTTGCGAAAGCAAATTTACAGATCTAACATTGTTGGGTTGATGTTTAGACGAGTTGTATATACATTATGTACACAGCCATGTATCACCATCATTGATGGCGATCCGATGGATACATCTGTTGTAGGGTTGTCACTGACTCAGACGTACTTATGAATATAATTATTTTCTGTGACTGTATCTTACATTAATTTGTAGGATCCTTTATATAGATAATTTGGCTGATCTGTAACAATAACATCTTCATGCCTTATATATCATGTACTGTAGTACGCCGCTAGATTAAAACTGACGTGGAAAGGTAACACATGGCCAGCGAAAGCTCTTTTTTTGAGAGCCCAGGTGGTCGTGTGGTCTAGCGGGACGGCTGCAGTGCAGGCGATTTGGTGTCACGATATCACATAGTATGGGTTCGAATCCCGGCGAGGGAAGAACCAAAAATTTGCGAAAGCAAATTTACAGATCTAACATTGTTGGGTTGATGTTTAGACGAGTTGTATATACATTATGTACACAGCCATGTATCACCATCATTGATGGAGATCCGATGGATACATCTGTTGTAGGGTTGTCACTGACTCAGACGTACTTATATATATATATATATATATATAGTTGTCACGGACATTTTTAAAACACTGTAGAAGGGAAACTCCTAGAAGACTATAGAACGGAAACTTCTAGAATACGGTAGAAGTTTAAATTACACATCGTAGATCATGATCATTTCAGAATTATTATGTATATCAAATAGAAAGTTCTAATCATTCCATCAGTATCTATGATTGTTCCAGTGATTTCGTTAACTGCACAGTTACAATATTATTTTGTAAACAACTATAAATATTATGTAAACATATTTAAAAGATAAATAAGTATAATAATTACAATACCCTAACACTGTTGCTTGCTTAACATCTACAAATCTATACTATTAAACGAGAAGACCTCATTTTCTGTGTCGCTTCTCTTCCTTCCACGATAAATTAATCATCATGCCTCTGTGTTCTATAGGTAACATGCATAGTTGCATTTGTCATCCATTCTTATGATTGTTCAGATTGAGATATATTTGGAGAAAAACGACAAGAAAGGAGTCCGGATATTGATTCCGACATCAGACTGACTTTTAGTCATAGATAAGACTTCCGGTTTGAAACATCCACAATTACAACCAATCGTATGATAGATAACAAAAATGAAAATTGGATAAGCCAATCAGAGCGTTTTCCATATCATGGTGTTTAGATCTCAAGAACCACAACTATTATATCTCCTTAGACAGGACAATTATTTTTCGCGTTTATCTACACGTAAACTACGATTATACTACTTTAATATATAGAGACTCTCTGTATTCTGTCTACTGTTTTCTTTTAAATGTTTACTATTTAAAAGGGGTCATACCAGTTGTATATAATTGAAATAAGTAAAACATGTGGAAACAAGAATGTGTCCGTAGTACACGGATGCCACATCGGCACTATACTTACTGAGTTTCGAGTTGATTGGACTTCAACTTCATCAAAAACTACCTCGACCAAAAACTTTCACCTGAAGCGGGACAGACGGATGGACGAACGAACGAACGAACGCACGGATGCACAGACTAGAAAACATAATGCCCATAAATGGGGCATACCGTAAATTTATTGTTGAAAGTGAAAGTAGTGATTTGGTAAAATGAAAGTAGGGTAGAGATTAGAGGGAGGCAGGACCTTTTTCGGGACGTCGGGATCGATTGTTTTAAAGCTCGGTATTTGGGGATTGATCCTTACGGGATTTCGGGATATGAATTTCTTTAAATTCTGCATCTCGGGTTTCATGTTTTTAAGCCCGGGATTTCGGGATCAGGACCCCTCCGACCACCCCTCAAATTAGCCTTTAGTTAGTCGGTCTTAATCATTTATACAAGATTCATATCCTAATATTGGCATGTTAATAAGGCTCTCAAAAGAAAATGGATTGTCTTAGAAGCATATTTTATTAGACTAATAATGGTCTTTATATAAGGAGTTACATTTATTTCATGTTTGAAGCGGTGCAAATCTTAAATTTAATTTGACTTTCACCAAAAGATGCATTGTAGCAAAGGAGAAGAATAATTGTGGTCTGAGGCCAGAAACACGAAAATAATTGAATTTAACAGAAAGGAAACAAATATCCGACTTTGGAAAAAGGTGTCTTTTATGAAATTCTCCATACATAATATCTTTTACCAAAAATCATCCTACAACAGTCCACAAGCTGTATATGCCCGCGATTTTGCGAATGTGTTCTAGTAGATTTTAAAGTATCTATGAGAAAAAGAAAATTTTAAAAATTCAGTAAAAGAATATTTAGTTGACGCAGAAATTTTAGGTGAAGAGGCTCTTGAACTTAAGGTCGAAAATGTTGATGCTTTCAAATTAAGACAACTTGAATTACAACATGAATTTAAATTCAAAAAATTTGAAAAAGAAGAAAGACATGCAGAACATGAAATGAAGGAAAGGTAAGAGATGGACAAGATAAAAGAAAAAGAAAATGAATTTAGATTAAAACAGGCAGAACTTGAAATGAGGAAAAGGTTAGAGATGGAGAAAATAAAAATAGAAATTGTCAAAGCAGAAAGGAACACTAAATATGAGTTAAAATCAGAATATTTGGAGACAGCAAAAAAAAAAATACATTTGGTTCCCAGGTTTTCTGAAGAAACAGTTGATTAATATTTTCCACAGTTTGAGAATATTGCTCCAAATTTGAAATGAACAAAGTCTTATTGGACTGCAATGCTGCAAAGTGTTTTTAAGGGCTATGCCGTTGATATTTACTGAGCACTTTCTTCAGAAAAAAGTTCTGATTGTGACACTGTAAAACAGTAAGTTTTGAAAGCTTATGAGCTAGTACCAGAAGCATATAGACAGAAATTTAGTTCTTATACACAGTTTGAATCACAAACTTATGTTGAAATTGCTAGGAAAAGAGAAGATTAATTTGATAAAAGGCTTACGTCAAGGAAAATAGATAACAATTTTAATAAAATAAGACAGTTAATGTTATTAGAAGAGTTCACGCAGTGTGTTCATTTAGACTTAAAAACACATTTAGAAGACAAAACTGTTTAGACATTGTAAGATGTAGTTGTTGTTTCCGATAAGTATACCCTTTCCTATAAAAGAAGTTTAAATTGTCAAAATTTTAATAACCCGAGCAGAAATTACAAAAATCACAGTACTGAACATACTTATAGTAAGCCTGTTGCACAGAATAAGAGTCAATCTAGTAATAATATGTCTAGTCGCAAATTTGATACTTTTGAGAAGAAGTCACTAACTTGTGCTTATTGTAAGAACATAGTCACCTGATGGCTGATTGTTTTAGATTCCAGAAGAAGAATGAAAGAGATGATAAGCCCAAGTCCAGTGCTTGTACGACACCCCTTGTTACCAATAAGTTGGGATGTCCTGCGAGTCAGGCTTTTAAGTCCAGTTTTTGTGATTACATGGAGGATTATGAACCCGTTATGTCTGATGGTTTTTTTTCTATTGTTGACAATACTACTCCTCAGCCCATTAAGATATTACGGGACACTGGAGCTTCTCATACTTTGTTGTTAGGAGGTGTGTTGCCTTTGTCCAAGGAAACTTCCGTTGGTGCCTACGTTTTGTTACAAGGTGTGGAGTTAGGTTATATAGATGTTCCCCTCCATCGAATTTTATCTGAAGTCAAATTTAATCACTGGACCAGTTGTGGTGGGTGTTCGTCCTAATCTACCTGTTGAGGGTGTTTCAATATTGCTAGAAAATGATAAAGCTAGGAACAAATGTGTTGCTGAACCAATTGTTACCAGTGAACCGGAGCTGGATGTTACATCACCTGAAGATGATGCTGAACTGTATCCAGCTAGTGTTGTTCCTAGGGAGAAGGCAAGAAAACAACAAAATGAGGATATACAAGAAGACCAGTATGATTATAATTAAATATGGACCTTTCAGACACTTTCCGTGCCGACATTGAAGGTCCCGGTAGCTCCGAAAAGGCCATATTAAGACCACCTAGTACTAACAAGCATGTATTTATGCCATGGCCAGAAGTGAACATTCATTCAGTTTGTAGATGGGCAAAATAAATACCCTGAGGTTCTTCAACTCTGCAAGAGGACTCAATCACAGGAGAAAGCAGACAAATGGCCGAATGCTACTTCCATCAAGTTGACATTTTAATGAGAAGGCGGAGGCCCCCTGATGCTATCCCAGAGGAGGAATGGAGAGTGGTATACCAAGTGGTGGTGCCTAAAGTCTATAGACAAGAAATTATTGGTCTTGCCCACGACACCCCCTTGGCCGGACATTTAGGTATAATAAAGACTTGCCTTAAAGATCTTGCAACATTTCTACTGGCCCAGACTTAAAATTGATTTCTGGCCGTAACAGAAATAGGGGGCTCGTCTGGGATTATTAGAGTTAGACACTTTGCTACTAGCATAAAATATAACCGGATGTACACCACTGCATTTTAAACAAGTATGTGTGTAAGTGCAATATTGTTTGATGCACGTCCCAAAATAATTGTATGCATAGCATTTAAGAAAATTGCTTGTTGGTTTTTGTGCAATATTGTACTCTGACCGATTCATTGGACCTGCTGGTTGCATATATAATAACCATAGATCAGTGTCTAGGACAGACCAGGATCCAGCAAGCTCCTGTGATCTACGTAGTCTAGATGTTCATCATACAATTACCACCCTAAAACTGCATAGAGTTTAGCCCATAACCTGACAGTGCGCATATACTTCAACAGTTCTTGAAATGTTTTTATAGAACAAACAATAAATACTGATATATATATTAAAAAGGCATCCGTTCACATTCTTATTGTATTATATCTTGTATCCTGTTGCTTAGGTTGTTATATAATCTGTCACTGACTAATGTAATTTGCAATGAATTGTACAACAGCTTCTGATGTGTATAATGTTCTCGTTTTTCTTGCGGTTCAGTAAGTTACCTGCTATTCAATTATATAATATGACAACCTTTGACAGTTGTATATACAACTCAGGTATAATTCAGTTTATATTACTCTAACTGGAGGCAATCTGTGTTCCGTTAATGGTTGTTAACATATCTATAGCTAGATAATATATCTATTTTCCTTGCATTATGGTACTTAAAACATAGACTGGTTCCCTGTGCATTATCTGTTGAGGTTTAACAGATATAAGACAACAAGCGGTGACTCATATAATAACAATGCCCGTATGTTGCAAATTAGAGAACCAGTCTACTTCAAAAACAGGGTATCTATAATTTATACAGCAAAAATCTTTACATTAAAGATAAAATTCCTCCATGTGCTGTGTTGAAGACCCATTGGTAAACTTTCATCTTTCGGATGTAGACGCAGACGAATATAACTTGTTTTGTTATGCTAAAGTTAAGACAGTGCATAATGTGACCTTTTAAAGTAGGTAAAATATACATGAGCCATAATTAGAACAAGTCCTATTGTGGTTGGTCCTAACAATCCAAGAAAAGATTGTACATTAAGGATGAACCCTATCACGCACATAAGCAGCAGACAGCTTATTATTGCCATAGATAACCATCTAACAACACACATAATCTTAGCGTTATTGAGACCGTCGAGACTTTTAGTTGTCAATTTTGTTTGTGATGAAGATGAAGCCAATGAAAAATCATTGTTTGTTGAATACGATGAATTAAATGCTTTCCTCGGTGTGATTGCTTGGCTCTTTTGACCTTGTGTGATGCGATATTTTAGGAGGAACCTCACTGCCATAATACCAAGCTACCTGGAAACCGTTAACGTATGCTACACTGCTTGAAAAATAGCACATGATGACATACTGAATTGGCATGACAAGGATGTTGTTAGCGAAAAAGTCGGTTGTCTTTCCTATCATAGCTATAACAACTGAATCTGTTGCCTGTCCACTGGTTGATTGTAGCTTCATGTTTAATAACACCTACAAAATAAAAAAACAGTTTAATTAATTTCACACCGAGTGTAAAGACACGTTAATACAATGGTTATAGTAGGCTGAACATAGCGTTCACACCGAGTGTAAAGACACGTTAATACAATAATTATATTTAGCTAAACATAGCTATTGGATTATTCTGTTGATGAATCCTGATGCTAAGTTCATTGTCTGACTGTGTAACATAACTATGATATACTGTTTAACAGTCGTTCATGTGACTCATCCGGGTAGATGAACACAAAGCATGTATTTGATTGTAGCACAATGCTTAATCTTTATGTAATTACAATATATATGTATGATGTAAACATTTATGTTATTACGGTTTTTATCTTCTTAGCTTGCTATTATGGTGTAAGTCTTTATGTTTTGTCTGATGTTAACCTTTATGTTATTATGGTGTAAATCTTGATGTGTTGTATGGTGTAAATCTTTATGTTATAATGATGTAAACCTTTATGTTATTATGGTGTAAATCTTTATGTGTTGTATGGTGTAAATCTTTATGTGTTGTATGGTGTAAATATTTATGTTATTACGGTGTTAATCTTCTTAGCTTGCTATTATGGTGTAAACATTTATGTTATTATGGTGTAAATCTTTATGTTTTGTATTGTCAATTTGTGTACATCTTTATGTTTTTCAATGTTTGTATGGTGTACATCTTTGTGTTTTTAAGGTTTAAGTCTTTATGTTTGTATGGTGTAAATATTTTATGTTTTATGGTGTAAATTTTATGTTTTATTGTTTAAATCCTTATGTTTTCATGGTGTAAGTCGTAATGTTTGTATGATGTAAATCTTTATGTTTTATGGTGTAAATCTTCATGTTTAATGGTGTAAATATTTATGTTTTTATAGTGTACATATTTATGTTTGTATGATGTAAATCTGATATTATTTTTTGTGTATTTTTGTGTTATCTGTAATTCTATGACTGACTAAATCTTAAGAAATCTTATTGGTGTCACTAATTGAATAGAAAATGGCATCCAATTAGACGCACATTAGTTGTTAGCATTCGGTTTTTCTCGAGATTGGTGTTGTTTAACATTAAGTTTTGTTTTGTTATGGAACATGTAATAATAGTTAGTCGGTTTTTTTTCTTCTCTTTTACAATAGCATTATAAACAAGGAGATGTGGTAAGATTAACAAAATTCAACAGAGACCAAAGGACGATAATTCAAACAAGTTGAACCATTGTTCGTCTCAAAATGTTGCATTTTATTTTTTTGCGTATATTGTCCTTTTTTTTTCGTTTTTGTGCCAGCTAATCAAACAATCATTCTTAAGATATCCCTGTTAACTTGTGCAAAAAGTGTGCATATCTGTTCAAAAACTGGATATCTCAATGGAAAAAAGTGTTTTTGAACATGAATATAATATTCCGAATTTGCTCTTTACTTTATAAGTAACGCATCAGAATATTGAAGACTACTAAATCAAAGAATTAGCTAGGATACTGAACTACTACTGTCAGTAACGAAGTCATTTTATTCGATACAGAGTGTGATAATTTCGTCATTATTTCTATCTAACCACAACAATGCAATAATTAAACCCTATGACGATATAGCATATGTATTTAAGTCCAACACTCCTTTTAAAGCAGTCTTAAGGGGTACACTACGTTTGCGCGCATTTGGGGATTAAAATGTTTTACGTTTGCGCGCAGCTTTCGATTACATTTGCGCGCACTCATTTTACAGGTAAACTCAGGTAAAAATATAAATAAAAATTAAATCAAATTTTAATTGACTATATATTATTTTATTTTCATAATAAATATGACTATCAATTATTAATTTTGAAAACATTTCCGAAGTCAATTTATATATTGTTCATTGTGAATATTTCAGGATGAAAAGTGTTTCAACTTATAGTGTTCGTTTTTAAAATTAGTAAATAATTCAAATTAGTTTGTGTGAAGTTACACCAAGGTACAAACATGGAGTTTCGGCACGTACCGACATGTAAAGTAATGAATTTATCAATACTTTTAACTTTATTAAAGATAACAGCTATGTTTTAACATTTTAACATTTTCATATGTATATATTTCTAGGATTTAGTGATTGTGCATAATAAAACGGACTTATCTTGCTCGAAATCCCACTTCCATCTCATCGTTGGTGAGCAGGGGACTATGACTAACAGGATTGAGTACTTATACTTATAAATAATTGAACAAATTATAAATAAATAAGTGTAATTACCTGTATTTACCTGCGCGCAATTGTAATCAAAAGCTGCGCGCAAACGTAAGGATTTTTGCGCGCAAATGTAATGGTAATGCGCGCAAACGTAATGCACCGGTCTTAAGAACTGCTATCGAATTAAGGCATTCTAAAAAGAATATTGGTTTGATTAAAAATTACCTAATTCCATGTCTGCTCATAATAAATAATGAACTATTTAATCAAAAGTGTCAAGGAAAAAGAAGAATTATATTAACGAGGAGTCATTAGAAACGGCGATATAGGTTTCTTTTAAAATTGTTTCGTGTTTCTCTATCATGGCATTGATTGCTTCATTATAACATATATATCACTTGTTTCTTTGCCATAATTGATAATTTTACATTTTATATTAGTATGCATGTCAACAAAGCAAAGCGTTCAAAACATGTTTATGGTCGTCTATGTTCTTTCAGACACTCAAAACCAGTTCAATACAGGCGTTTGAATAATGATAAATAAATAAATTATTATAATAATACATATTTGTGTTATGCTCATTGCAGGAAAAATACTATGTTTTTTTTTTTACTTTACAGAAGGAGATAATTCGAAAGTCTATGACCTAATGTGGTAGGGTGCGGTTGTTTTGCGATTTAGGAATTAAAAATTTTCGGCTTTGATATTTCATCAACAGAAATGAAAAAACAAAAAAAATAACGCAAATTCACGGCTTAAACGTGAAAAAAAAAATCATGATTTGTAGGGTTCTTCTATCTTATCAATTTACAAACAGTTACAGTCTTTGAATAGAGATTTCTTTCTATTCAACGCAATAATTTTTCTAAGCCGTTTGTTTTCGATCTTTAAGAACAAAGGACAAGGATGTGAACATATTCAATAGGCAATCTTCATGATCTAAAAGTGTTTAGTAGTTGTTTTGTTTCTGTATTATGACTGTGTAGATTGCTTTGCAAGATTTCATTCGTAATTGACGGATAATATCCAACAGCTGTGCTACTCAATGCACACAATGTAGCGTTATCGATCACTAACAAAAACTTTTTTCTAAAACTGATGCTACGGGGCATCTTGATCTGTGAGTGAACTAATGTTTTTTTGCTTTTTGTGGAAGACTATTATGTAGAGATATACAACAGTAATTGAAGCACTGTTCCTATATTTTTGCTTTTTTTCAAATGCGTGAAGTGATCCTTTGTTATAAGGGAGCTATCATTTGATTTTTATGGGGGGCTAGGATGAAGTTTGAAAAAAAATAGGCAGGACAGGAGTTTTTAATAAATAAAAAAGGCAGGTTGAGCAACTTGGCAAAAAAAAAGGCAGGATGACAATTCATGTTGAAAGAGTCAGGAAAAACTAATAAAAAAAAAGGCAGGACCGAATAGAGTGAAAAATAAAAAGGCAGGACAGAGATTACAACTAAAATAAAAATGCAGGACAAAATGTTTCATCCTAGCCCTCCCATAAACATCAAATGGTAGCTCCCTAAATTGTTACATCATATCTGTTCTGCTTCATTCCTTTGGGAAATATCACAGTGAGCTATGATAGTAAATGAACATACACTAATATACATTTCTCGTGTCTGAGGGGGATATGAAGATTTGTTCACCCAATAAAATTCATTTTACGAGGGCATTGTCCGAGGGAAATATGACTTTTAGAGGGTGAAAAAATCTTCATATCTCCCTAAGCCAAGATAAATTAATGTTTTAATCCCATTGCCTATATTTTGTTTTTATTTCCTGAACATCAAATATCGATTCACGCAATTTTTTTCTGATTCCATTATTTTATATCTTAACACGACATAAAGAAATGGTTCAGAACTATACTATCTCTTTCACAACGTTTATATTAACAGCACGTTACGTGGCACAAGGAATTTCCGACGTTCAGAGGGGAATTTGATACTCAGAAGGGAATATGAAGTTGTGTTCAACGTCACGTGGAAAAGTCTCAACCAATCAAATGATGGTTTTGCTATCAATATTTACATGCAATGGAATAATCTGGTTTGCCTTACATGGCAAGAACATTCCTTATCTAATCCCCCCAGTACCAGTTGTTTTTGTTATATATGTGTTTGTCAATGTCTGTCCATGTCTATCCTTCTGTCTTCCATCATTCCGTCCTTTCTTTATTTTCAACTGGAACAGTTATCCAGATATTTTTGTGTTGTTATGGTAATATATAGATCTGAACGTTGATTTTAAGTATACATAAAAGTATAATTGGGGTTTACAGATCAGGCGTTCGTTTTGTTAAGGGTGACATTCTCCCTTTTAATTGGACTGCTTCGGTCTATTTTCGTCTGCATGTTGGTACTGAATTGGTTTATATATTGATGAGTTCTATATTGAGTTTGTGTTTCATTTGGGATAACTAAGTTTTTATGAAATAAGAAACCTTTAGTATTTCACAGAAGGGTTTGAGATTGATTAGTGTTGTTATTGAAATTATGTAACTATTTGCTCTCTCTGCACAAATCGATTAAACGTTATCCAAAACTCGGAAAGGTTTATTTTACAGCAATCATTAGTATGCATAATGTGCTTAATATTTTCTTTTTAGTTCACCAAAAATGTACTCTGTTCGGTGTGAGCAAAGGCTCCGTGTTGAAGGCTGTACTTTGACCTATAATTGTTAGCTTTTAGGATTGAGAGTTGTCTCATTGTCTCATTGTTACTCATACCACATTTTCTTATTTATATATACCAATTTGATATCCAAACCCCTTTCCCTTCAAAAACACAACAACAACAAAAAACATGCGTTGGCTTCACATCCCCACCGATGCTGTACATTGTTCGAGGCGTGCACTACGCAATAAAGATTGTTACGTTACCTGTGGAAAGGTTTCTATGCACCATAATACAATTGCCACATATTCTATGAAATTCTCCACTTTGAATAGCAGTTCAACAGCTATAACAACTGACCATGTGACAACAACACCACAGTATACACGATTTTCAGTATCTTCCGGTACTTTCCATAAATCCAAAATTGCACAAGAAGTGCAAATTCTAAAATAGGACAATACACCGAACACCGCATATATGAATACAAAGAATAAGTTAATCAAAGATGCCGTAAAATTTGATGTGGCCCAAAGTACACTGAGTCCTCCTACTGATTTCCGGCGGAAGTTCTTCCATACTTGAGGGAGTAGAACGATGAACCACAGCGTGGTGCTACACATGCCGCATACATTGCCAAACATGCATGTCCAGAGAGGCCAGTTATTTCGACAGTTTTGCTGAAGGACATTGTTATTGACACTAAAGTTACCGTCTGCCATAATAACGTGTGATCTTATATACCTACATGTAAATATGAAACAAAAGTAGAAAACATTTAAACTAAATAAAACGAAATAAACTGTAACAAAACCTTTAAAATCATTGTATTCTACAGTTAAGATTGACGGGTGCCAGATGTGTAGCAGGATCTTTTTTCCCTTCCAGAGCATCTGAGATCATCCCCAGTCTTCGTGGGTTTCCTGTTGCTCAATCTTTAGTTTTAAGTCTTGTGTTTTGTGAACTGTTGGTTGTCTTTTTTTTTTAGTCATGTCGTTGCTAGTTTATTTTCCACTTATGATATTGAATGTCCCTTTGATGTTGTTCATCCCTCTTTTCGACTGTCATACAAGTGAGAGGTTTAGCTAGTTATAAAACCAGGTTTAATCCACTATTTTCTATACAAGAAACTGCCTGTACCAAGTCAGGAATATGACAGTTGTTATCCATTCGTTTGATGTGTTAGAGCTTTTTATTTTGCCATTTGATTAGGGACTTTCCGTTGAGAATTTTCCTCGGAGTTCGGTATTTTTTTTATTTTACCTTTTAGAACATGTACACTCCAGGACGAGTATATTAATTGTACAATTTAATTTTTTTTTAATAAATTAATTCAATCGCAATCTTTGTCATACTCTAAAATTGTATAATTTTCAGTAGAGTTACTTATGTTCTCATGTCTGTCTGATGAAACTCTTGTGCACTGAAATCGGTTTGACATGGTTTTGTAATACCACATATTCGGTCCTTTAAAAATTATATAGATACTGGTCTGTTATTGAAGGTCGACTGTAATACATCTTTGTTATGACAGAAAAGTGATGCGTGCTGCATGATAATTACACGAAGGTACCAAAACAACGGCAAAGTGTATTATCTGGACTGAACTGGACTGGACTCTTGGACTGGACTGTGAACTGGACTGGATTGTGAACTGGACTCTCACATGTTTATTTATTTTAATAACATGCACTTTTTTGTTTTGGTTATCTAATTGATGCTGGTTTTTTTCAATAAAATAACTTTAATTTATAATCTGCCTGTCATAAGAAGTAGCATTAATTGATGACATTCGACCTACCGAACAGATGTTTTTTTTATCTATTAAGTTACAGATTGAAATGTCAGCATCAATTTTATTACATGAAGCAGACACAAGATTGTTATCTTTGTAATACATTTACCCAGACAACATGAGTATGTTGGCCCAACATTGGCACAACGTATATCATTGCATTGGCCCATCGTTGTATTTTAACGTTGGCCCAACGTATAAGTGCAAAGTGGGCCTACGTTGGCCCAACATGATGGCTTCATGTTGGCCCAACGTTGTACGGTTATATGCAATACATAGAGCCAACGTTGGCCCATTGTATGAAAAACGAAATCCATGTTGGCACAACGTTGGACCAACGTAGAAATATCTTTTCTTATGTTGGCACTATGTTGGTCCAAGGTAGGTATTTCTCATTTTTATGTTGGCAATACGTTGGTCTATTGTTTCAACCAAATTACAATGGATGCTGCATGAGGAGCTGTATATGATAAATACCCTGGAGCGCATTTGATCTTTTTTTGTATTCCAAACTGCCAAAGTTTAAGGTAGCAGTTCTGTATTTTTGTATTACCCATTGTTGTTACTGTCCTTGTTTTTTTCATGAACTTTGCCTCTTTAATTTTATTTATTGTGTGACGCTAAGATATTTCTTTGGCAATGTTTGATGGATCGACCAGATAAACTCTGTGTCATTTGGTGTCTTGTAAAGAGTTGTCCCATTAGCAATCATACCACATCTTCTTTTTTCATATCAATTTCATTTATTTCTTTAACAGAACAAATGACGCATGGCTTATGGTTAGGCGATCAAACAAATAGTTTTTTCGGAGATGTAATTTTAGTTGTATTGGTTCCAGATCCAGAATGAAAATTAAATGATTCAGAAGATGAAACTTTATTTATTTTAAATTTAATATCATTGGTCGTCACCACTATTAGTGTCCTCCTCAATTTGAACTTCAACAGTGTCATTATTATTTATAATTGTTATTCTTTTTTTCTCTTCTCTGTTTCTTGCCACCTTCTCTGTCAAGGCTTAAGCGCCGCCAATCTTTAGCTGCATCATCTATTTCCTTATCCGAAGACTCTTTACAGCTATGTTTTTTTTCTAACCGACTCTGTAATAAAGTTATAAGTAAACTTGAATTGCGTATTTGCCTAATGCATGCGTGCGTAATCTCCCTTCTAGATATGTAATATGAATTAATGTATATTCTAAATAGTTTAAACACTATTTAATACAAAATAAAATCTTAAATAACCATTTTGTTTTATATTGGTTATTTGTCTAATGGTCAGAAATCTTTAGTATTAGACGGATTTGTGGGTATAACAAACCCCTTATTACTATTAT
Source organism: Mytilus edulis (assembly GCA_019925275.1). Classification (NCBI taxonomy): domain Eukaryota; kingdom Metazoa; phylum Mollusca; class Bivalvia; order Mytilida; family Mytilidae; genus Mytilus; species Mytilus edulis. The sequence continues at coordinate 13,683,041 of CM034362.1, forward strand.
TTCAGAATTCGGTATCATGCTTTATATATTCGTAATATACATGATATATAAAGAATAATTTAGATGTGTATTAATGAACAGTTATATATTTGATATATAAAAACACTGTTACACATTCAAGTGTGTATATGATTAGGTTTCACAAATATATCGTATCTGTTTGCATGCGATTTAGAAATACAATAAAACTAACAAATTCATTTATATTTTAATGAAGTAGAAATCATTATACCACATTTTTGAAAAAATTACGGAATAAGGTACATCTTAAGACAATTTTATTCCATTAACTTCAGTAATGATCATACATGTTGTGGTTATAGATTTATATATTTTACCATTTGTTTGAAGATACTAATGTTCAGTGGCAAATATTTCATGATAATTAATAGGATTGAAATGATTTAAAATCTAGAAAATATTTCGCCCGAAACGTATAAACTTCAAGATCAGCATTATAAAATGATAGAAATTAATATATGTTTTGATTTTTAACAACATCCCTCAGATTAAAAAATCATATTGTATTTGTCATTCTGAATCGTATATATATATCAGATTTTTTAAAGTTACAACTTACATGTTACTATCTTTCTCTTTGAATCTCAGATGACATGATTTTCTCTTTTTGTTTTCTTCGTATCGCTGCTCTCTTACAAATACACAACAGGAAATAATCACAAAAGTGACCATCCCATTACATTCAGATTTCCTATAAACTTAATTACCATAGCAACTATCTTTGAAATTTGTCGAACATATGGTCAACCTTCTATCAGAATGGGCTTGATTAACAGACTGGCTGTATCAAATATCACTCTGCATATAATTGCTATTATTATGTTTCACAAAGTTTAATGAATAAAGTTATTATAAATAATGATTGCAATAAATTTTAATTTTTAACCAGGCAATCTATGTTTACGATATACATTTTTTTTTATTACAGTAATGATATTCCAGTATAAATTTTACCTGACTTATATATAGAGTATAATATTTAATCACGCAACGTTGATCCAGCATTGGCCCAACATAGAGTTGTAAATGTAATTTCAGTTGATAAACACTTTCGGTATAACATTAACTTTTCATAAAGCCTGCTGCAATCGAAATTATCCGCCTCCCAAGAGAAATAAAGCGTAAAATATTATATTATCAATTCTATTAACAAAATTTCATATCGGCCCTATGTTGCTACAAACATAATGCCAACATTTGCCCGATATTTTATAACCAACATGAGATAATAATATGAATTTACAACAACAGACCAACGTTGGGCCAATGTTGTGCAGCCGACACCAACGTGCGACCAATGTACCGACAATTTGCCAACGTTGGGCCAATGTTGTGCAGCCAACATAAACTTGCGACCAACGGACCGACAATTTGCCAACGTTGGGCCAATGTTGTGCAGCCAACATAAACTTGCGACCAACGGACCGACAATTTGCCAACGTTGGGCCAATGTTGTGAAGCCAACACCAACGGTCGACCAACGGGCCGACCATTTGCCAACGTTGGCCCACTGTTAGTCTGCTGACTGGGTATCACCTTGTTTTATTTCAATTTCGAAATTAAGTGTTATGTACTTCGTTTCACATATATGAAATTTAACCCGGTCTTCAAATACTATGCTGTCCTTTATATGCATATGTAACGTTTTTCGTTTATTACATGCATCATTGGATTTTATTATCATGGTATAATTAGATTACTTATTCTCATTAACCGTTATAAAGTAATTCCTTACAATCTATTTTTATCGCCTTCAATCAGATTGTACTTGTTAAGTGTCAAATCAATCATGTTAATCAGCTGGTGCCCCGTTGCTTTGTTTATACAGGTGCCCCGGTTGACCTCAGTTTCGGTTGACCTTAGCTCCGGGCTCCGGGCTCCGGGCTCCTGTAATATAGCTCCTGTAGAATATTTCTTTGTTCAGAGTCATTTAACCATATTGTAATCAGGTTACTAGAGTAGCATAAAAGAGAGAAATAGATAGTGAGAAGATAGACGAGATACGATATACGAGAGGAGACACGATTTTGTGTACGAGAGGTGCGTACGTAGGAGATTTAAGATTATAATTACCACCGTATTGTTGAGCCTGCAGTTTAGATGTTGTAAACTTGTATTACTGTAACATGTATTTTGGATTTTGAATAATACAGTATTGAACTTTTAATCGACTTTGTGTTTATGTTAACTAGCAAGACTTCGTTCAGACTACACCAGGATCCATTTATTTATTTATGTGACCAGGATTCCCTTAATCACGTTACCAGAGATTTTAAGGGTAACCCTGTTAAAGAGTATACTTGGCATTTGTCGTCCGTGGACGTGTGAAACGTAGACACCAAACAACAAAGCACAAACACAAGAATACACACTTGAATTCAAGTTGCATCACGGCAAACTAACCAAACACTTTGTCGTCACACATACATGTATCTATTTTGACCCAGGATGTGGTATATAAAAGTCATATCAAAAACATACTAACAAACAACGGTTGTGTAAATGCACAGACTGGAAAAACGTTACAGGCAGGGATAAAAACAAGAAAGAATATATGAAGGTCTGGATAGCAGGGGTCAATCATTTATGTATTCTTATTTCTTTGTTTCCTTATTTTAAGAATAATGCCTATCTGTAAAATTCTCATAAAAATTGCTTTCAATAAATTGATCTTTAACTAGATGATTTCTTTATTCTGTTCATCCTTTATTTCAGTAACCAGTACTATGTTACCCAATTCTTTTATTTTCCACTTTCCTTATTATACTTTTGCACCAAATTATTCTCTATTTTTTTTTTTTTTTTTTTTTTAGCTTATTTTTCTTTATTCATTTTTTGTTTGGGTCATTATTCTGCAATCAGACCCTCATAAATATTTTTTTAAGTCTGGTTTAGAAGATGAATTTTTATTAACAGTGTTTAGTGTAAGTAAAGGCAACAGTAGTATACCGCTGTTCAAACTCATAAATCCATGGACAAAAAACAAAATCGGAGTAACAAACTAAAACTGAGGGAAACGCATAAATATAAGAGGAGAACAACGACACAACACTACAATGTAACTAACACACACAGAAACGGTAAGGACATTCAACATGTCATGGACACATTTATTTAAGCAATTAAATATTAATAAAAACTGAAGTACACGAGTATCACAATATATGTAATTAAATAGCTTTCCAATATTTGCTTTTAAGACATTTTAATTGTCTTAATTGTCAGACAATGTATGCAAACACAATTAAAAGAATATGCTTTAATCAGAAAACAGTGCCCCCTAAGGTCAGCCTGTGACAATTGAAATTGAAAAAAAATAAGAGCTTCATAAAACATGATACAGGAAATAATGGCAAACCTTTGAAACTGAGTGTCATTATAATGATAACAGAATGAGTTATTATACACCCGTCACATCATTGTCTTCATGACAGATTAAATTGCTTCAAATAGCCAGTTAAGTTAAATCTAAACAAATTTGTTGTATAACTTATCTGATTTTTTCATTGTGCATGGCATCAAAATAAAAACATATGGCTAATCTAAATACTCATGTAATATTGATACATTTAAAAGAATAAAGAAGATATATTTAAAAAAAAAAAAAATCTTTCTAGTCAAGTCTATGACCCATTGGTGTTCGGCTGTTGTCTGCTCTATGATCGGGTTGTTGTCGCTTTGACACATTCCCCATTTCTTTTCTCAATTTTATTAGAGTCCAGTCAGGTCCAGTCCGCAGTCCAGTCTAATCCAGTCCAGTCCAGTACAATCCAGTCCAGATAATACAATTTGCCAAAAACAATAACACAAATATCAATACAGTTATTTAAAGAAATCAACTATTGACTTTTTTACTTCACGTCAAGGAAAACGTCTGAACACTGGTTCAGACTTCAAATTGTTATATGATGTTCAGATCAAGATGACCGTTTAAATCTAAAATTCATTCACTATAGTCTATAGTGATTGACGTATATACATGTAGGTGTAGACATTTGTGTACTTGTGTAAGACCGTATATTGACCCTAAAGATCTCTTTCTTCTGTTTGTGTTTGTGTGTTTACATTGTTTATATATACAAACACTTACCTGTGTATTTATTATTATACTCCTATTTTTGTTTCTTATAAACGGAATGTTATGTCGGAAAGTAAACACACAGCTGCAAATTGTTATCTACATTATGATATTTGACCTTGAAACGAACACTAACAAGTATTTTAAAAAAAATGTATTTTTGCACTCAAACGCCTTCTACTTAAAAGCACTTTTAATTATTATTTACTCTTTGTACCTAGAGGAAATATAGTCAAATTCATTGATAGGGCTAACATTGTGTGACATACTTATATCAGTTATCACATTTAGTCGATATTAATTTAATATTAATAATTGATCGTGTACTACGGAAAGAAACATGTATACGATATCGTTATCATATATAATGTTGACTTTATCAGTCCTTGAACTAATGTTAGACTCTTACATGTGTCTGAAAGAAAAATTTGTCTTGTCTCATTTTTGAAAAAAACAAAAAAATATTATTTATTATTTGTTGTGTTTATCGCCACTTTAAACACTATTGTGCTATTACGTGGCGGTCAGTTGTTATTGGTAGAGGATGCCGGAGCGCCCGGAAAGTGAACCACAGACCTCGGTGGGACCACTTCCTATATACAAGATGATAGGACGTGCCGCTTGAATAGGTTACCTTTTCAAGCATGAAAATATTTGTAGATCGGGAAAACTATCCAAAATATATGATAATGTCAATAAAGTTCCCATAACTTCTTCGTTTGTCATCTTTCTTGGTGTTCCCGTCTATATTTTTATCAACCAATTTTTCTCTGTTGACACTTTGGTATTCCACTCTTACATTACACACCACATGAAACCCATACAATATGGGAAAAGGTTACATTTTTACCTACGCAATATATGAAAAGGTATACATTTTTAAGATCTAAATTATATGAAAAGGCTGGGGTAACAGAACCTGAGCGGCACCCCTATCAATTAAGTATTGAAGTAGCCTCCCCGAGCCACGGACCTTCGATAAGAAAACTAACAATCCTAGTCAATTAAGATTGGAGCCTAGCGCACCTGCCACTTGCTGGATTTGAACTTATAACCTCTGTGTTGACAGGCTAGTGATACAGCAGTGGGACTATTTAGACCACTCGGCCACCGATGCCCCGTAATAAAATTAAATGTAATACTAGCAAACTGAAGCTAATGATACAGGGACTGTATTATACTTGCAGTGAAGTTCCAGGTTTTACCTCGTCATGAATTCCTCACTGTAACGCACGTTCAGAGGAAGATTGAAAAACCGAAGCTGTTTCTTTTAATTTTCTTATTTCATGTGCAGTGCTATGAATGATTACACGAGATTCTTGTAACTATTTTTCCATCAATGATTAGTAATGCTTATGTCAAACATGTCAAACATGTCTAACTTATTTACCATGTTTGAGAATACCAATGAAATTGAAATAATAGAAAACCGCTAACTCTTTGATGTATTGGTCTTTTTTTTTAAATTGGGTTTAGGATAGAAATTTTTAATAAATAAAAAGTTGTTTTCCATTCGTTTGATGTGTTTGAGCTTTTGATTTTGCCAATTGTCAAGGGACTTTCCGTTTTGAATTTTCCTTGGAGTTCAGTATTTTGTTGTTTTACTTTTTCGGTGCTCTTATTAAAAAATGTATTAAAACTCGTGAATATTTATTTATACTATTATATGGAATATATTTGCATAATTGCGTATGTATTGATCATTAATTTCTAAGGTTATTAATTTAGGATTATTTGATGCCTGTCATATTTTTTGATAGTTTTTGTATACCTTAAGGGGGTAGACCTTGGTCCAGGGAGATAACTCTTTAATTCAGTGATGCGTTTGTAATAGTCAAGTTTTATTAATATATTTTAAGCATTTACCTGACACAGATTGAAAATAATCTATGTATCCTAGAAGCTTAGAACGTATTTATAAAAATTGGCTGACACAAACGTACTGATGATTTTAAGAGTTATTTCCCTTAACCTAGGTCTACCACCTTAAAAACCGTTAGTTTTTGTCTTTTGCATTGTTTCACATTTTGTTATACCTGGCACCTTTAACGCTTACTTTACGGTATGGGTTTGGTCATTGTTGAAGGCCTTACAGTGATCTTCAATTGTTCACACATTTGTCCTTTGGTATTTATGGATAAATGTAAACTTATTTTTATAGACGCAATAATACACACAGTCATGTACATACTGGGTGCATACAATGTTTGATTCATATTGAAACGCACAGATACCGAAAGATTTGCCGTGTATTACAACGGAATTTCGAATAGAAAACCACAATATTACATTTATAAGATTCCAATCACATGAAACAACCCAGAAACAACAAACGCAATCGCATAAACAGTTTGAAGATTCCAGTAAAAACATAATACTCCTCTAACTTGAAACTGTGAATCGTCGAAGTTTAGATATGATCCCGATGGCCATGTTATTACGGGGGACCTCAATATCGTCAAGACAGAGAGGTTAAAAACATTTTAAAAAAGGACCAACAGATCGTTCTCCATCTAAAATAGATTAGAAACAGTGTCGTCAGGTCACAAAAGACGCTCTTTCCTCGTATTATAAAAATTGGTGTAAACGGGAAAAATCTGAAAAAAAATCATTTATTTAAATATATGTATGAATGTTGTGGATATTCGAATATCACATTTTGAAAATAATTCAGAAATAAATAAAAGATAACATAATACGTCTATTTTTGAATAAGAAATAAACTTCACGAACTTTCAAAGCGGTTTGTGTTTGTATCGGCCGAGAAAGCTGCCACAATGTGGTGGTGGTATGCCGTAAATACTAAACGGACGTTCTTAAGAATTAAATTTTAAATTCATCTACATTCAAGTCCGTATGCTCCACATAGAGTCATATAGTAAACAAACATATCATAACCACATCACAGCTTAAGGCATCTTCTGAACATTTGAAGGTCCCTACTATGTATTGTTACCTACACTACACAAAAAAACCAGTAAATATCGTTTCATCTCGGCCTCTAGTAAGTGTTCTACAACTAATATTTTAGTGCTTTTAACCAGTTCCTTAACTACTATCAAAGAACTTATCAATAAAATATATGAAAATAGTGGAATTAACTATTTTTGAAGTGTAAACAAATCTTTGGATGTTTTAGATAAATAACGTGCTTTTGATGGTTCTTTTGATTCTGTTGAAAGTTTTGACTTTTCAAATCTTTACACAACACTTCCACACAATCTTATCAAAGTCAAGTTTTCCTATTTAATTAAATGGTCGTTTGGTAAATCTGAATGCAAATATATTTGCTGCAACTCATTTAAAGCCTCTTCTCTAATGAGAAAGGTAAATATGCTAGATATACTTACTGGAGGTGTGATGATATTATTGAAGCTGCTAATTTTCTCCTTGATTATATTTATGTACGTTTCGGCAACAAAGTTTATCGACAGGTTGTAGGTATTCCTATGGACACTAATTGCGACCCTTTAATTAATAACAGACTTGTTTTTGTACTGTTATGAATCACAATTTATGACCAAACTCAGTAAAGACCCGTCTTAATTGCATTTAACTGATAAATTACAACAACACTTACCGTTATCTTGATGATATGTTTTCGTTAAATAATCAAGAATTTTCAAAATATACTGCCAAAATTTACCCAAAGAAACTGACTTTAAATAAATCAAATGTAAACGGTAATAACTGTCCTTTCTTTCAGTTTTACACGGGAACTGCCACACTAAAATTTACCACAAAAGGGAAGATGTTTCGTTCCTTATTGTTAATTTTCCTGTTTTGGATGGTGATGTTCCTTTGGCACCATCTTACGGTGTTTGTATATCACAACTCGTTCGCTATGCTTGTGTCTGTTGTGACGTTTTCGATTTTAATGAACGTAATCTATGTATATCTGGTAAATTATTAAGTCAGGGATTTCGTTACCACAAATTACTTAAAACCTTAAATTTACTAAATTCTTCCATAGATATAAAGATTTGGTTTTGATGTTTGGTTGTACCTGTAGAAAACTTATTTCAAACGGGATAGCACATCCTCATTTTTACGGAGATGTTGTTTACCGTGCCCGGAAATTTAGAAATGATCCTGGTAAACTTATCGATCCTTTAAATAAACTGATTCTAAAAGGTTAACAATTCAACACTGTAATTAGATATTTGAATATTGTTTTTATTGGTATTAATATTAATTTTGTTATCAGTAAATTAAAAGCAAACTAAATATTATTGGAATATACATATGCACATTCATGGATCGACAATCTGTCGGTACCTGTATCTTGGCATTGCACAAGGTCATGTTTTTCTCTGACTGTTTATGACGTCTTAACGCAAAATCAATTGGATGTTGGATGTGTAATGATTGATAATTTAGTCTTAGATGCATGTGTTTTTTTATTAGTTGTTTTTGGCTTTGAACTAGCTGTCAGTAACTGCGAGTACTCTCAGATCTGTACTTAGTGTCTTTTCGTTGTTGGGATGTACAAGTACCCGGTCACGTCCACTCTGTGTTTTTGTTAGATGTATTTCTATTTGTGTCCATCTGATGAGTTAAACCTTTTTCAACTGATTTTTTAGTTCGTTCTTATGATGTACCATAACACCACTGACCCAGGTTAGGAGAGGGTTTGGGTCCCGCTAACATGTTTGACCCCGCCACATTCTGTATGTATGTGCCTGTCCTAAGTCAGGATCCTGTAATTCAGTGGTTGTCGTTTGTTGATGTGATACATATTTGTTTTTCGTTCATTTTTTTGTACATAAAAAAGGCCGTTAGTTTTCTCGTTTGTTTTGGTTCACATTTGTCATTTCGAGGCTTTGCTCATTGTTGAAGGCCGTACGGTGACCTATAGTTGTTAATTTCTGAGTCATTTGGTCTCTTGTGAAGAGTTGTCTCATCGGCAATCATACCACATCTTCTTTTTTATATTAAAGCAAACAAATTCGGATGAAAATAGGTATCCGAAATAATATAATATCGATGAGATTTATTACTGAAATGGCTTGGACACATTTGTATACTCTGACTAAAATAATTTGAATACGTATCCAGACCATTCTCGAAATGTCGGTCAAATAGATATAAATTTGGAAAATATCATTTATCAAAGAAGTTTTCCATTTATAAACTACACGCATGAGCAATTATAATGATCTCAAATGTGAACTACTATCAATCAAATAAATTGTATTTCTGAAGTAATTCTAACTGGAGTTCATCAGGTGTCACGACGTTTGGTTTTCGTGGAACAGTCGGGCAATTGTTTATCTATTATATTTCACCTCAAATAGTTAGGACATAATTAGACATTATCATACATTACGGATTGGTCATCATTTTTTTCAGGTCTATTTTCGTGCAATTGGTCATACGATGCATCTTGATATGTTTCGGGTTGATTTTCTGTTTTGTCTTCTATGGATAATAAACCAGGATCGCGTGTTTTCATTTTTCTTGACTTTTTTTATCAAATTGCATAAACTGGTTCAGTTACTAGGTCTTTTGACTTGATTTTCATTGACAATTTAGTTGATACAGCGTATATGTGTTCATTGGTTACGCTTGGCGACGGATTATTTGAATCTGTATTCGTTGTAGTGATACATTCACTGTTCGGTAATGTTTCAGTTACTTAGTCAGATTCTTTTGACTTGATTTTAATTGACCTTTTCGTTGATACAGCGTACATATGGATTCATTGGTTATGCTTGACGACGCATTATTTGAATCTATATTCGTTGTAGTGACACATTCACTGTTCGATAATGGTTAAGTTACTAAGTCAGATTCTTTTAACTTGATTTTCATTGACCTTTTCGTTGATACAGCGTATATGAGTTCATTGGTTAGCTCGATTGAGGAAGGATTATTTGAAATTGCATTCGTGGTACTGTTACCTTCACTGTTCGATAATTGTGTCGAGCGGATCGTTTGAGACATGTCAATGTATTGTTCTCTTGTCGAACTGCTCCCTTGAGACATGACAATGTATGGCTCTGTTGTCGCGTACATTGCATCACTAAAATCTTCAATTTCATCATAGTCATCAAACTGACCAATAGATGATTTGCTTTCTTTCTCTAAGGTTAAGATAAATTTAAGCGCATTTTTAGTTGGAACCATGTCGTCAGTTGGTTCGTCTATGTCCTCATACATGTCATCTAACGATAGTTCCTTAGTAAAACTATCTTTCTCCTCATTAGGATTTAATGCGCCTTTCTTGTCTTCAATTTCATCATAATCTGCAATTCGTTCACATGAGAAGACATGCGTAGTTTGAATAGGAATTGAAATTTCCTCTGTATCATCAATAACATCGTAATCACCAGTAAATTCATTTGCAAAATCAAGTGGTCTTCGAAAAGAATGTGAAACATCTTCAGAATACCTAATACCATCGGTTAATTCATTTTAAAATCAACTTGTCTTCGAAAAGAATTTAGCTCATCTACAGATTCCTCAATATCAGCGTAATAACCAGTTAATTCATTGTTAATGTCAATTTGTCCTCGGGAAGCATGTGGTGCATCTTCAAGGTCCTCAATGTCATCGTAATCACCAGTAAATTCATCTTTAAAGTCAATTTGCCTCCGAGAAGAATTTGGCACGTCTTCAAAATCGTCAATATCATCGTTACTACCAGATAATGTATTTGTGATATCCCTTGCAGGAATAAGAAAGTCCTCCGTGTCTTTAGTATCACGACAATTAAAATGTAAAGCCAACTCGGTACATTTGTGGTTTCCTGTATCTCTTTTGTTACCCTGATTAATGGAAATTGTAAGCTTGCTTGGTTGATACTGCTGAGTGAGGTCATTAATAGGATCATAATGGTCATTTTTGTGTATCTTGTCTTCATGATCAGATCGACTGATGATGCTCTGAGTATGTCCCAATGTATGTGATGCAACATTGTTAGTGTTTGAGTTAAGTATTGATTGTTCCGTTTGTGTTATTGTATGACAAATATTGATTATTGATTCATCGTTATCACTTGTTTCTTCCGCTTTTCCAATAGTATTGTTTCCGGTTTTTGCTATTAATTTATTTTCCGAAATTTGGGGACTGCCTCTCTTGAAAGTTGTAAGACGTTTATTTAATTTATCGTTATTAAAAGATGTCTGCACTTCCAACACACTTGCGTTTTCGCTGTCAACATTGTGTCTACCATCAAGTGACTGTTCGTAGCTAATTTCGCTGTCAACAGTGTTTCTACCATCACGTGACTGTCCATAGCTAGTTTCGCTGTCTTCTATTATGTCTTCCAATGGGGATTGCAATTATGTTATTTGAACAGAATATGAACGTTTGTTAACAGTGGCAGCAGGTTCTTTCACTTCATTTTTCTTCCGCTTGTTGGTATTACTAAAACAAACAAATCAAAACAATGAAGTATACTTTAAAAATCTCCAACCGGATTGTGGTTTTTTTTGGTGGTAAATATCAATTTAAAAATCCTAAATATATATGATACCATTTACAAAAAAAACCTAAATAGTTGAAAGAAGACACCAAGCAAAAAATGTATATATCCCCAACCACAACCTTTTAAAAATAATTATAATAACAGAAAATAATCGTATAGAATAGGTAAACCTGAGACTCTAAAGAGCATGTGTCGCTCATCTAGGTATATGTACATCTTCAACAATGCATCAACATTGTGGACTAAAATAAAATTCATTACAACAGTCTGTGTTGATCTTATATTACGGATCATTTTGGTGATTTACAATGTCTATTTAAATATCAGGGTTTTCAAGACAATAGGTAAAACACTAAAAAGTCGACACAATATTGTACAAGGTTGTCGATATCGTTTCATACTCTTGTCTACATCGTTGACATTGACGATATCGCGACGTAGACAATGTCGACACGATATTGTACAACTTTATCGATATCGTTTAATACTCTTGTCTACATCGTTGACATTGACGATATCGCTAAGTAGACAATGTCGACACGATGTTGTACAACGTTGTCGATATCATTTCAAACTCCTGTCTACATCGTTGACATTGACGATATCGCTAACACATTACTCGTGTTTACATTGTTAAATTTGAATACAACGATCTCGACATGGTGTTGTACTACTTTGTCGATATCCTTTCATCATCTTGTCTTTGCATTCTATAAGGAAATTGGGAATGTGTCAAAGAGACAACAACCCGACCATAGAACAAATAACAGCAGAAGGTCACCAACAGGTATTCAATGCAGCGAGAAATTCCCGCACCCGGTGCCGTCCTTCAGCTGGCCCCCAAACAAATATATATACTAGTTCAGCGATGATGAACGCCATACTAAACTCCAAATTGTACACAAGAAACTAAAATTAAAAATAATACAAGACTAAAAAAGGCCAGAGGCTCCTGACTTGGGACAGGCGCAAAAATGCGGCGGGGTTAAACATGTTTATGAGATCTCAACCCTCCCCCTATACCTCTAGCCATTGTAGAAAAGTAAACGCATAACAATACGCACATTAAAATTCAGTTCAAGAGAAGTCCGAGTCTGATGTCAGAAGATGTAACCAAAGAAAATAAACAAAATGACAATAATACATAAATGACAACAGACTTCTTAACCTTCATCATTTGTTTGGTAGGAGCAATGTAACATATAGAATGAAATTCAAAACAGTGTGGCTGTGGCAATTGATTGACACATTAAATTCATCCATTGACTGGGACAATTTAGGTGAACGTTTGTATGTAACGACCACTGCTCACTATGAACCTTTTAAAGACACTTAAACTATGGGTCACCAAAGGTTCTCAACACCTTAATAAAGTAATTCGAAAAATTAATCAGAAATAACACGATGTTTGATTTATACCAATTATATAAATCAAAACATGAAGGTTATTCCTGATTAATTTTTCGAATTATTTTATAATTAAAGGCGTTAAGAAACCTTTGGTGACCCCACAGTTTAAATGTCTATCGTAGGTACGTCGTTAACAGTGGTCGTTACAGACAAACGTTCACGTAAATTGTCCCAGTCAATGGATGAATTTAATGTGTCAATCAATGGCCACAGCCACACTGTTTTGAATTTCATTCTAATATCATGGAAAAGCCATTGTTGTTTTTTACGGAAAGCAGGAACAATAAGCTAAGTCTACAGTGTAGTATTCCGGACGTCAACACAAAAACAGCATGCAAATATATATATGTGGGATAAGTATACCATTATTTACACATCAGACTGTGCTTTTTATATCATAACTTTGGATACATCAAACTAGGTACTTCATATCTGAGTAACAGGCAATGTAAGCCCTCAATTTTATAGAATTAATTCATAACTATATTTGTATCATTTGTATTCATCTGTCAAATGTGTGTGTCCTACAATGATCAGCAATCCTTACCCTTCCATTTGATACATGCATCTATATAACTTACCAATAATTATTCTGCATATAATATAATTGATTTAAATACGGAAGAACTACTTTTACTTTGTTTTAAATACGTACTTCTTTCTTTTTTGAACGTGCCCAAAATGATGGTGTAACATCTTACGAAGTCTATTCAAATTTTTTTTGCAAACTATTTCACTCTTGCTGGTGGTAGGGGCCGTCTTACACTTGCAGTGTGGTGAGATCCTTTTTGTTCCATGTTGAAGGGTTAATGTGACTTTGAGTTTAAATACAGCAATTTAAGCGCTGTTCCTTTGCTTAATTTTTGTATGTGTTTTTTAATGTGCTTATATTCATTTTGTGTCACGGATCGATACCCCATATTCTTTTGTTTTTCTATGGAAAAAAATGTTCCTATACAAAAAAAGATATTGGTGTATCCAAAACTTTGAATTTTTTAATAACGTAATTAAATGATTTTTAATTTCAGGAACTAAACGAAAAAGAGAAGTGTAGTATAAAATCTCTCGATTCTTTCTTCAAACACGATTTGTTATCATATGCTAATTACCCATATCATATTTTAATGACCACATACCTTGGCTATCATATAAAACCTAATAAACGTCCGAATGTAAAATTTCGCACGATAGATAATGACAAACAAACGGCGGAAATTACATAATAAATCCACAGCGTGTGCATTTGACTCTTACTATCTTAATATAATTGTCAGTACATGGAGAAAAGGTCCGTTTCAAATGTTATTCAAAGATTAGGAGAGACTATTCAATTTCCATGTTTTTATTGTTTTTGTCGTGGTTGACTGACGGCCCCACGAACATATCAGGATAGACAACAGAAGTCTGTAAGTATCTATTTTATGTATTTATATATTAACATAGATATTATAAGCCTTTCTTGTCTTCTGTTGACACATTTTCATAACTATATGCACCGTTTTAGTAGACCACAGATGTCCTTTTCGAACTAAAAGAACCTCACACCTCAGTCGAATCTTTCTTCACAAATGAATACCTGAATGGTCATCAAATTAATACTTGTTATGGGCAGGCTTTTTCGAATAATTCTAAAAAAAATGTATCAATTCTGACTGCAATGAATTTTAAATGGTAAATAATATACATTGTATCTCGAGGGAGGTGTAATGGAAAAATAAATTTTCTCAGAAAGGTATCTCTTTCTTAAGAGGTATATATGAAAAATTGATTTCTAGATCTGTTGTGCAGTGATGTGTTTTTTTTCCCGCCTGTATGCGAGACATAGGCATGATAGGTATTGCAACCCATTTGCATTGGCGAAGATGGAGTACACTATTGGTTTGAATCATAATATTTCATAAGTTAGACAACCTAAATGCTTCATACCTTATGTTACGAAATTTCCGTCTGTCATATGTCCATTGTCCCGGCAACCTCATTTTCATGGTTCAGTAACTGCTTGATACGTTTTGTAACAGTAAAAGTTCAATGATAAGTTAATATTGACATTAAAAGACGTCCGAAAAAAAAGGGGTGTTCAGATCCCCGAGCCCGAAGGGCGAGGGGATTTGAACAGCCCTTTTTGTGACTTACTGACTTACAAACCGTCAAAAATATATGAAAAGTACATAACAAGTTGCTTTCTTTAAAAAAAGAAATGCAATCGTAAACCCAAATGCTTGTTTGGCATTATATATATATTAGATAATTGTTTAATAAAGATGTATTGTCTTATATTACTTTTGTTGTGCATAAGAATTAGAAACTGACATTGCCTGTTTAGTGGTTTAAATAATGTAATACCGGCTTCACACATCAACGTATAGATCCGACGTACGTCGGCCGAGGTAAAAAAAATCATGCACGCTACCAAAACGCTAGTAATTTTGATGCATTCAACCTGTCAATCATATCTGTATCGTGTGCACAACGAGCTTAAAGCGTGTATTGGGTGTGCGTAAAGCGTACCTTAGCGTTTCTCCTAGTCTTCCTACATTCCCAACTGCAGGTCTGTCTATATGTGAATGTTTGTCAATAAGTCTGTCACATTCGCCCGTCTGTTTACATGTTTACCAGTCCGTCTATGTCCACTGGTTCGTCTACATGTTCACTAGCTTTGAAATAGCTTTCGGTAAGTGCGATTATTTCAGTGATTTGTGTCTATTGTTTTTATGTAAGTGATTATTGTGCACCGTACCCATAATTTTAGGACGCGAATTGCAACTGATATTTTACAGTTTTTTCTTGCGATGTGTTGTCCTTAAGGTTTGGTTCATTTGGGAGGGTTGGGTTTATGGCCACCACATTGTTTATGTGCCAATGTCCATTCTAAAGCCAGAAACATGTAGTACACTGGTTGTTGTTCATAATTCATGTCGGTGAAGTTGTTTTCGTAAATTATTTTGTTATCAATAAGGCTGTTTAGTTTTGTTTGATTTTTGTTTTTAAATCTTAATGGTCGAGGCATTTAATAGCCGACTA
Organism: Mytilus edulis; assembly: GCA_019925275.1. Classification (NCBI taxonomy): domain Eukaryota; kingdom Metazoa; phylum Mollusca; class Bivalvia; order Mytilida; family Mytilidae; genus Mytilus; species Mytilus edulis. The sequence goes on from CM034362.1 coordinate 13,699,003, forward strand.
AATAGTGTTTTTTTCATTTTTGGAGGCCGCTCGGTGGCCTTTAAAGACTTACTACCACGTCATTGTAACTCTGGTTGGTATTTGTATCATTAGTGCTGGACCATGGTCGATCCTATATGCACCTTTGAGGCAGGCGGGATATTTTTGTAGATCTTGTACAGCTCAAACTAATGTGAGTAGTTCCTGTACTTCTATGTCTAGTCCCATGTTGCATGGTTGGAGAGGGTGTAATATCTTCTGTAGGTTTGATGAAGTTTCACCCGTATCGGACTTCTTTTCCTAAATGAAAGCTTTAAGGCGACGAGTATTTTTGTATGCAATGTGCCCTTAACGTGTCTAAAACTTATCTGTAGCGTTTTCAACGCTCGTGTAGCGTGTATATTATGTGCGTGCAGTTTACAGGTATATACGTTTGACAAACGCTTGAGCTGAATGATTTTTTTTATGTTCCATTAAAATTTTCCTGAAGTAAAAGCGTTCACCAAGCGTATACCTTTGCATTTCGACGTACTTCAAACTTATGGAACGCGTGTTTAAACGCTTGCGTAGAGTTCCTCTGGTGAGCAACTAAGTTACGCATACGATGATACGGACTTTGTTAATTTTCTTTTTTGACTGATTGTTTTACATTGTCATTTCGGGGCCTTTTATAGCCGACTATGCGGTACGTGCTTTGCCTGTTGTTGAAGGCCGTACGGTGGCCCATAGTTTGTATTTCTGTGTTATTTTGGTTTCTTGTAGATAGTTGTCTCATTGACACCAAACCCGATATCTTCTTTTTTTATATTCGATATCTTATCGCCGACCTGGTTAAGTCTGCCAAAAATGCATGCATGATTCATTTTTTAGGTTATCAGTCGTAATTAAAGTGGCACATTTAATTCGTTGTTTCATTGCTTGAAGTATCATTTCTTACATCTTGCATGGAAATGTGTATTTTTTTAAAATAAATTTTAGATTTAGATTTCAGTCACGGTTATTTTTCCCCCCTTCATATTGAATATCTATACTTATCAGTCGCATTTTAATGACGAAAAGGATTCAGAGGTTATTAAAAAAAGTAAATAATGTTGCAATATTTAAACAAAGAAAATAACTTTAAATTTGCAATATTAATGAAAATAAATACGGACATAACTTTCATAATTAATTTTAACGTTATTTTCAATAAACGATTTTTTTTTTTAAATCCTCGTTTTTACACCTATTTGAGGCACGTATTTATGATTATATTTCCATGTCCTTGGTCTATCCTAGACGTAAAATTTCAAAAAGTGCTAACACTTTTTTTAAAGATATTATTTTTAATTGTTCTCGTTCAAAATATTTTATTTTTTCATATTCAATATCTATTTAATTTTATTTTTAATAACCATTTTTTTTTTATTAAAGTTGCAATATTTAACCAAAAAAATAACTGTAATTTAATCATATGCAAGAAAGACTTCCCTTTAATTTCAGTATAAAAAAATAAATAGCTTGCTTTTTACAACATGTACATCTTCACTAAACGTAAAATCTAAAATAAAATGCTACTAAAACTCTTTCTAAAGATTTTATTTTTAATAATTCTCGTTCAGAATATAAAGCGCATTGTTACATGAAATCACAGCTGGTTACATCGTTTGACTAATTAAAATACTACGCATGTAGGTTAATATTAGCAGCTTGTAATCGTGTGCAAGAAAATATTATATCATAATAAATTTCAGATCATACGTAAAAGATCTCTATAGCAACTTAAGATGCTAATGCATATTCAACAGATTAGTAAGCTATTGCGCATGCCTTTGAAAGGTGGTCATAGCTATTGCGCATGTATTTGAAAGGTGGACATAGAAAGACCAGAAGTGTTCCGACTAACATCCGGTGTTCCGAAAGACTACATCACTCGTCCAATATATACTGCGTAAACCCTCAGGGTTTACGCAAAAAGCACTTGCAGAAACCTAATTCCCCTGAACTGGACGAGTCTAAGTATGTTCAACTTAATAAATGATAGTTAAATAGTACTCAGACCGATATAATACACCAGTTTCACATTTAACTGCGCATGTCTAATCTAATTAGCAAAACTATGAAATCACGCGATAATTCTCGAGAGTTTATCAACCTGGGGATAACGGTTGTAAGCAGTGACCATTAAGACTTGGAAAAACAAGCATCTGATTGAGTGTTTGCGTTTACATTTGGGTCATTTCTAACAACATGAGCATCATTTGAATCAAAATATAAAATTTATATTGACCAGAAAACTTTAAAAATCAAATGGTCATCCCCTAGTACAGATGTTTAAAATGTTAACCCTGGTACCTTATTAACACTGAGATATCATGGCCAGTGTGGTTAATGCCACTGGGAATATTTTAATAATTTAGGAGGGGGTCATTCAGCATTTGGTCTTAATTTAAGGCATACATCGCTTGTTGTAAATACAGGATATTCAATTACTTTTAATGGCACGAAAAATGATAAAGTTGACAATATGTAGAAAATTACTCGCCCCGCTGGCATTGAACCTCTGCTTAGACGAAATCGATCATGAACATAGCTTAGAACTTAAAATGATATTGAATGCATTGTATTATAGTCTGATCTTTGAAAATTGAAGATGAACCTGTATTTCTGATACGTATTTTAAAACTGCCTTATATCTCACTTCATTTTGTCATGGCCGTCTAAAACATCATTGACACAGAAATATTTGAAACAAATGTACATACAAATAAGCAGATGTGGTATGAGTGCCAATGATTCAACTGTCGATCAGTCCATGTCACAATGTATCAAAAGTTTAACAACTATAGGTCAATGTACGGTCTTCAACACGGTACCAGGGCCCTGTCTACTACGTGTCTATTACAATCAATAGGAAAGTGTTCTATTAATGTTATATGCCATGTACGCTAAACAGGATAAAACGCATGGTGACTCCATTTTTTTTCTGTTGTTTTCTGAACGCATTTTATAAGAGCTATTTTCTCACATTTTACTTTGGAATTCTATCATTCGTTTTACCTTCAAATATTCATATAATGATACTTTTACCTTAAAAATGCCTCTGTTTAATCCATACAAAATGCTTCATATTTTCACAGCGTATAGCTTGAAAACAAACTCGGTGACCTATCATTGTGTTTTTCATATTGTTAGCATATCACAATAATTATGTACTACATCTTTGACAAGAGTATGTAAGGAAAAATTCTATCAATTTTCGTTGAACATTATATATTATACTCCCCTACATTGTACTACCATTATTGGAAATTTCGATTATTTAGTAGTGCCGGTATCATGTCCTTGTACCCATAAAATTTCATGCAAAAGTCACCATAACAGTAACCTGTATTTTTTTAAAAGAAAACTAAAAGTTCGAATCTATGATACTAAACCTATATGTAGGCCGTAAAAACCCTTTACATGCATGTGAAGAAGATGTAAAAAATATTTAAGAAAAACTTGAACAGAACTGAAATTAAATGAATTTCTGATGTTTAGGCTGTTTTCTCTTTATCAATCTATTTTTCTCTTTTCACGAAAAATCAAACTGACATACAGCAATGTACATAGCGCAGTAATTATAAGCAAAAGAAAGCAATTACAAGATTATACTGTGTTAAAACCATTTTACTCATAAACACAACTGTTATGAACTCTTTACAGCAACACGATGACTTATTTTCTCGTTTGAATTGTTTTGTGTCGAGACCATTTAGAGAGTACTATTAAGTATAGATTTTCTCATTGTCGAGGGCTGTATGCTGACATATGGTTGCTTTCATCTGTCATTTGCTTCTGGTGAATAGTTGTCTCGTTTGCAATCATACTAGATCTTCAGTTTTATTTTAAATTTATGTTATTCTCTGTATAGACGGTAAAACTATTTATTCTAAATATATAAAATAAACGATTATTAATATCTTAAAAATAAATAATCTTCAGCATACATCACGAGAGACAGATATGTTGTTCAACAATCGGTTGATTTATTATTGTGTTGCTAAATATCAGTAGCCCCCTGTCACGTATGATATCGTTAATTATCGCGAGATTTAAATTCAAACGTGCAGAAGATTTCAAGATCAGCGTTGATTAGTAGCTTATGTGAAACGATTTAATGGCAATTACATCATATAATTATTATATTTATGATAAAAAAAAAGCATCTAAATAACACCAAATGATAATTTTACAAAATTAGGTTTTTTTTTAGCCAACTTTTCAAAATAACGATTTCTTATTTAATAAAACAGGCAATCAACACCCCATTCATACCTCATTTATAACTGACCAATGAATATTATGCCCAACAACTTCATGCTATATATACTTGATGTTTTTGATCTGTCAGTAATCATGAAATAGATTTAATAGTTATCCCATAAGGACGCGTGTGTCGGTGTAAATCACTCCGATGGCCGGAGCCAGAGGTGATCCACACAATCTCCGCGCAGAGCTCACATATCCGTTCCGTTCAATACTTTGTAACACTACACTCATATTAAGTGCAGTATTGCAAAGCATGTATGGACGGATATGAACTCTGCCCGAGATGGATCCTACACTGACACACCAAGTCCGAAAGGGATAACTATTTTACATCCCAGCTGTTTTAGATTAGACGAACAACCATTTTCAATTCATAAAATCTAGTTTAAAACGCCACACAACCATTATAATATACTTTATATATTACTATATGATGTATACCCTTTATGACCCCCTAACACGATGAGTAGATATAAAAAAATGTCAACTCGCCCCACTGGCCAATCGGCCCACACTATAACGCCACTTTATGAAAAAATCGCCCCACTATTGTAACCGACTCGCCCAACTTTAAAAAAGTGTAAAATCAAATTGAACAATCAGTCTGACAACTCATTTATTTAACGAAAAGGGTTTAAACACCACTGAGTAAAGGTCTGCCAACTCGCCCCAGTTATAAAAATATCTTGTTTCTTTAAGTATGTTAAATTTCTGATAGTTCGTATTCAGTCGTCTTGGTGAAGTAGTATGTGTCGTGGCTTGATAGGCTAAAGGTCTTGAGTTCGAATCCCAGCATATACACTGGATTTTTTCTACGAGAATTTTGATAGATAGTCTTCTCCGTATAATTAATTATAAGTTTTATACTGGATTTGACATTCCCGCCACAAATGCACGCCTGGTAAACCATATAATCTCAACCAAATGTTGAGACGGAAAAAAGTATTCTGGCACTTCCTGTTGAGTCTTTCTGGTTCAAAATATCCAAAATAAACACAGGGTAGGTCGAATTTTCGTCAAAACACTGAAAATCGATGACATTTTTGTAAAATAGGAGAATGTCATGCCATAGATAATTGAATTAGGATTTGTTTCGTGTATAACACGGACCAATATGATTTAAAATGACATCGGAATGACTTTTCTCCTGCAGGTAAACATGTTATTAGATGGTTTAAAGTTCTAGCGCTGGAGATTAATAGTCTAGCGCTGAAGATTAATAGTCTAGCGCTGGAGATTAATAGTCTAGCTCTGAAGATTAATAGTCTAGCGTTTGAGAAGCAGTTTTGCACAGAAGCTATAAAGTCAATGATGTTGTAATTGATATCTCCAGCGCTAAAATTTATTCATACATAGCTTAACTTGACATCTCAATAGCTAGCTTTTCAAAATCTACATCGCTATACTTTACCTTTGCAGTGCTGGGGTTTACATCAGTACTAAACTTTATCTACAGAACTGAGTTTTAAAACTGGACAATTTGCATTCCCTGTGCTATATTTACATAATCAGTGCTTAACTCTGAATCTTCAACACTAGACCTTTATTCTGCCTCATACCGTGGTAAAGGATTCCTTTTTTATAAAGAATACATAGACGTACCGCAGGAATGGGTCTCTTTATTCATAGATTAGTCTAATTTTAAATCAACTGGTAGCAATTTCACAAAGTAAAATGTCAGTGAGTCAGTTATTTTTCTATTACGTTTTTTTCTATGTTTATAATCAACATGAACAGGAGTAAAACTGTGCAGATTGTAGTATTGATGGTTTTATGAGTCATTAAAAGACTCATTGTCTAACTAAATGCATATGCAGGACGAGTACATGAAATGTAAATATGTATGTTATATGAACATAAACCCTCCTTTGTACTAGATTGACACGTGTGTGCTTTTGAAATGAAATTGATGTATACGTCCACTTGTATTTTTTGTCAATCTAATGAATTAAGCATTTTCCAACTGATTTTTATAGTTTGTTCCTATGTTGTACTGTTATTCTACTGTCCAGTGTTAGGGGAGGGTTGGGATCCCGCTAACATGTTTAACCCCGCAAAATTATGTATGTATGTGCCTGTACCAAGTTAAGAGCCTGTAATTCAGTGGTTGTCGTTTGTTTATGTGTTACATATTTGTTTTTCGTTCATCTTTTTTTTATATATAAATAAGGCCGTTAGTTTTTTCGTTACAATTGTCATTTCGGGGCCTTTTATAGGTGACTATGCAGTATGGGCTTTGCTCATTGTTGAAGGCCGTACGGTGACCTATAGTTGTTAATCTCTGTGTCTTTTTGGTCATTTGTGAAGAGTTGTCTCATTGGCAATTCAGTGGTTGTCGTTTGTTTATGTGTTACATATTTGTTTTTCGTTCATCTTTATTTATATATAAATAAGGCCGTTAGTTTTTTCGTTACAATTGTCATTTCGGGGCCTTTTATAGCTGACTATGCAGTATGGGCTTTGCTCATTGTTGAAGGCCGTACGGTGACCTATAGTTGTAAATCTCTGTGTCTTTTTGGTCATTTGTGAAGAGTTGTCTCATTGGCAATTCAGCGGTTTGTCGTTTGTTTATGTGTTACATATTTGTTTTTCGTTCATCTTTTTTTTATATATAAATAAGGCCGTTAGTTTTTTCGTTACAATTGTCATTTCGGGGCCTTTTATAGCTGACTATGCAGTATGGGCTTTGCTCATTGTTGAAGGCCGTACGGTGACCTATAGTTGTAAATCTCTGTGTCTTTTTGGCCATTTGTGAAGATTGTCTCATTGGCAATCATGCTTCATTTATATATATATATTTATAGTATACAAGGTATTATCCCGCAGTTAAGATTTGTCACTTTTTAAGAACGCATGCACATCCGTAAAAAAACAGACGACTACCGGATGTACAACGGATACTTCATCCGTTGAATGTCCGTCAATTCAAAGTTTTGAACATGCTCGAAATTGTCCACCGGACAGAAGGGACATTGATGGATATCACAGATGTAGAAGGGACATTGATGGATATCACGGATGTTGAACGGACATGAAACGAAAATTAACGGACGTCTTACGGACATGAACAGATTGTAAAAAGTAATCCGTTCGGCGTCCGTTTGCGCTATCCGTTAAGGTGTAACATGTGCTTAAATCTCCGGTCACACCTTACCAGATAGCGCGAACGGACGCCGAACGGATATTTTTTTTCAATCCGTCCGTTCCGTGAAACGAGTCTTGTTATCCGTTAGACGTCCGTCCATATCTGTTTCATTTCGTTCAGTATCCACTTTATCAGTCGACGTCCGGTTGGTCCGGTGGAAAAATTTGAGCATGTTAAAAACCTGTGAACGGACTTTTTTTACAATATTCGTCCGTTTTATGTTCGTTTTGTATCTGTTACTTGTCCGTTATACATCCGTTCGAGGTCCGGTAGACAGGTTCACTAACGCATTTTATCGGACATATAAAAGGATAAAACGGATGTGAGACGGACATGAACAGAAGGATAACAGAACGATAATTGATTATAAAACGGATACATACCAATTGAAAATCGCGTCAGAAAAAAACAATTATTGGTATGTTGGTTTTCTTTAGTAACATGAATATTTATGGCTTTTTATAGCCGACTACGTGTATGCGGTATGGGCTTTGATCATTGATGAAGGCTGTATGGTTACCTATAGTTGTTAATTTCTGTGTCATGTGGTCTCTTGTGGAGAGTAATCTCATTAGCAATCATACCACATCTTCTTTTTTATATGATCTTCTAAATCATGGCAAAGTTATTGGCTTTTTATTCTGACATTTGTTTTCTTATTTCTTATTCAGCCCTACCATTTCTCGGCATACTACACGTCCGTTTAATTTGTTCATTACATCGCGGACTCCTAACGGATGAAAATGGTGTAAATTGAAAAGTTTTGTCCATCCTTTCGGTGTCCGCGTTCGAGCTATCTGGTAAAGTGTGACCACAGTTTTAAGCAGAACTTGCATGTTAAGAATAGACACACACACACATATGTTTAGCCTTTTTCTGTATCATTGGAACAAAAACATACTAGTAGAAGTAGTAGTAATATATATATTGTGGTAGAGACAGAGGTCCTCGGGCGTTATCCGCCTGATCCAGTAAAAATGTTGGACCGACCAATCCAACCTGAATTACAACATATTGCTGGTCAATGTAGATTAAAAAACGATGTTTTAATGAAAGATAGTGGAAACGACACAATGAAATGTGTAATGCATGGTTGGGCCCATTGGAAAAAAGAGACATGAGGTCCAAAATACATACAAACAAAACCTGGAGAGCTTTTATATCTTTATGTGAAAATGACAATGAGCACGACTATAGAGCTTGAAATCGTCGTAGTAATATGATCGTAGTCAGGTCTTGAAAAGACCGTGATGAGGACACCGGGCTTGATCGTACTTTTGTAAAGGATACGGTCTTGAACCGCTAAGCATAACCGTAGAATAGTCGTAGTGGTTGTGTCGCATTATTAAGGTATAGTCTAGTGTTTTTATTAAGGTAGTATAGTAACATCGACGTTATATCGTAGCGAAGTACATGTGTCTGCGACTTGAATCGCGCTCAAGATACGATGGCACAGCAATCTTTGTGGACTACGACATTAACGCGCTCCTACTTAGACATGATTTCGCAACGACACATCACGATAGTTTTGAACATGTTGGCTACTCTCAATACGAACTGCAAGACCTCAAGACCGTACCACGACAATACTGCAGTACAATCGTCAAAAGCATTATAGAGATCGTAGTGCGATCATGGCCTAGTGTGACGGGGCCTGGATTATACTATAAATGTTGCTGAATATGACCAAATATTAAGGATGTGCTCTGAATGCAGTTGTGAACAAACAATCTAAGTTATAATCATTTCAATACAATGCGTGCGATTACACTAAGTTGGACGTCACTTTATATAGTTTCAAAATCGTTATTTTTTTTTGTGATAAGTAATATAAATTAATGACAAAAATGACATATTTTACTGACAATTAGATTATCACCACCAATATGAAGTCATTCTGTATGAAAAATTAAACCTAGAAAAGGGTTCGAAAAGTTCGATTGTTTAGTTTGTAACTATATTTTCTTTCTTATAAATGTAAGCATTTTCGACATTAAATAAAGTCTGTTACCGTCAGGAATCGAAATCATCTAAATAAAAACATAATAATAAATAAATATTATAAAATAATCTTATTTATACTTATAAAGCATACATTTTTCTATCGGCAATTCTAGAAATTGTATCAGTATTTAGATTTTAACTTACCACATACAGAAAACATATATCAGGTTAACTGCAAAAAGGTAAACTCGAATAGTACCGCTCACTGATATAGTTTCGTTGTTCATTTTGGGAAAAAACTTAATTTTTACAATAGAAATTACATTTAATTATTTAAATTAAACTTTAGCATAGCCGTTTTAGCCGTTTTTGTTTTTATATAGTAATATTGCACGCGTGTTGGATTGCTAGTCGTAGTTAATTTGAACTTTGAAACCTCAGCGCCCATATTTTAACAATAATATACTTTATGACACAAAATAACCAGAAACACTCAACATTGTGACAGAAAGACTCAACCAGTACCTTTATATCTCAACCATTTAGAATTTTTCATTTTCCTGCTTAGGATAGGCTTGACAAAAAATATTTTTGCAATTAACAGACGTGGTTATCGTAAAGCATAAAAAAACACAAATAATTGACATATTTTCTTGCTAGGTCATTAAAACCATAGCAGTTTTATCGGATTCAAAAAAAGTAAACATGATAATCCGTAGGAGAAAAGTGATTGTGACTTCAATTTCAGATATTTTGAACCAAACAGAGACATATTAGCTACAATTATCATTTATCTATGGCATGACATTCTCCTATTTTACAAAAAAGTCATTGATTTTCAGTAAATTGACGAAAAGTCGACCTACCTATGTTTATTTTGAATAATTTGAACCAGAAAGACTCAACAGGAAGTGCCAGAATACTTTTTTCCGTCTCAACATTTTGGTTGAGATTAGATGGTTTACCAGGCGTGAAATGTTACAGAACAAAGGAAAGCATGCATAACAAAGAAACTTAAACTGGGGTGATCTGGTAGGGGTGATCCGGCTCAGATCACCCCTGTTAGAACAAAGGAGCTGGGATGTAATCGTAAAGATCAGACCGTAGAAAATAGTAAGTAAACTCTTCCAACAATAAGTTTTTAAAAAACAGCTTGTTTCAGAACATCTAATCGGACAGACCTAGACGCATAAGGTCCTTCACAATATTCATCCGGCAAATGTTCCTTTTGTTTCTGATTTGGTAATTTTCCTACATTACGTTACATGCTAATGCAAAATAATTAGTTTTGTCTATTCAGTCCAATTAATTAATAGATCTTGTTTTATTTGTGTTTTTTAAAATAAAAACTATGCATGCAAACTTCAATGAATAAAACCGTATTAAACTAGGTTTCACTGGCCCGATCAAAACGTGTGAGGTGAGATATATTCGCATGTTCAATGCATTATATGAAAACAAACTCTTTAATCTAGTCGTCCGTTATTACCTTTTCATGTCTAAATGAAGCAAAAACACCTGAAAAAACTAAAAAACTTTTATCTTTCTTAGTTTTATCCTTGCCTGACATAAAAAAAATCATATGTTATAAATCGTATTTTAAAACAGAAGATAAGAATCATAGTAAAAAAATATTTAAAACTTTTTAATAAGCAGTCATTTATGTGATAAACTGAAGAGAACCCCCCCCCCCCCCCCCCCCCCCCCGAAAAAAAACCAAACATAAAAATTTTAATGGAAATTGTAAATTATAGCATTTTACAAGATCTTGTCTTTGTGTGATAAGTACTAGTACAGAGAAATCAATTAAGTTGATTGATTGTTGTTTGCTTTACGTCCAGTAGCAAATATTTCATATTGCATGTTCATGACTATAACACATAAATTTTAAATACAATAAGTAGGTCGTACAATAGGAGGTCGACAGTGAGGTTGGACGTGAAACTTTAAAATACCACTGGAAAATGAGGGTATATTGAATAAGGACAGACATTTAGACTTGAAACAGCTGGCAATATTCGGACCACTCGAATAATAGGTGTAAGAGTTTTTAATTTGCCAAGAACGTTGATATAATCTATCCTGAAGTCGATCATCCATGTTTACGTGTAGTTTACAATATCATTTCACACATCCAATTTAGGTTAGGTACTTTTAGCTCGCTTTCGTGACTGTGAGAATTCTGTGAAACTGTATTGTGTATTGTACTTCAGTTTTTGGTATGATATTCTGTACTACCGATCACTACCGCTCTCCTGGTTGGTCTCGTGTGGGGGCGTTCGCCTCGAGAGCGGGAGGTCATTTGTTCGAATCCCGAACGGGTCAAACAAAGACGTTAAAGACTGGCCGGCTCAAAGTCGGAAATGTGTCCGGGTCGGGTGACTTTTCTTCCTGCGAACTTATATCTTGTGAACTTACACGATAAAAAAAACCCCGACTCAGCTTGTCAGTCTGGTAAAAAACGTGGTTAATACTCTTATTATATTTACATCTAATCGTCCTGAATATTAATTTTATTTGCCGCTGGTCGTTATTCATTATCATTATTTATTTTACCGTTTTATTATACAGTGAAGTGTTTTTCTTTTACTGGTTTATATTACAACTTCTTAAATTTTCACCGATCAAAATTAAAATATGCAGGTGAAATTTTTCAACCAAACACTTGTGATTGTTGGAATATCTTTGACGGTAAATAATATTAAATCATATGTGCCTTTTCGGATATATATAATATTTGACTGAAAATATTATTGAATTAACTCCGTATAACTATTATTTAGTCATGGGTTGGTTTTGAGCTTATTATTCTGTATACGCATCTTTCTATAAAAAAAAGACCGAATGTTGACTCTAAATATTTTTTTTATCTGTGTCTTTGGGTTGCTGTCGCATTAATGTATACCTTTATTTCCTTTTATTCAAACCCAAATGATTCGCTTGGGTATAGAAATATTGACATCTCTGGACCTCTCCCGTCCCACAGTATACCCTTGCTAATGGGTGCGTTCGTTTGGCTTATTGGTTATATAAATACGCAGCTTTGTCCGATCAAAATATAATAGGAATGTACATCCGATGCCTGGTGCAGTGAGAATTTCACGCTATCTTTACCTTAAACATTAGAGGGAAAGACGATCTACGCACGAGTTGAATGATTGAAATGTGTAAACAACAAGAAAGGTCAGCTAAATCTTTTCAAATAAGTCGCATGGCTAATTTTAACAACATTTTTTGTGACTTTTGCTAGAACAATAGTAGATGAAAAAAAAATATAACAAAACCGATCAGCAAGACAATATATAAAAAAAAAATGAAACGCCCAAAATAAGTTGAATCTTTTTATAAATTGTTGTCAACCTTTTTTATCATTTTTTTGTTGTTGCTTTTATGACAACTATTATACCAGTCTGAGATATAAATAAACTTGAAACAGCAAATGTTGTCACCTAGACGAGACAGCAGTCATTGTACGCTTCAATATATTGGTTATTGCCACTCAATGAAGATTGTTTTTTTCTGTTCTAGTCCCTCTCCTATTAGTTTTGCTGGAAATTATACAATGTAACCCCTGATGTGTACTACGACAACGTTTTTTAATGTTAAAAAAAAAGATTAAATGCAAAGAGAAAAATGATTGAAGAAATGCTAAGATTTACGCATAAAATTTCAAAAGTAAATAATAATGAAATATATAAAAATTGGAAAACTGTTTGAGACTATAATCAACTGAGGACAAATGATTATACATCACTAAATGAAGCTGATTAATTTATTGCTCCTTTGTGTCCAGTGGCAAATATGTCATGCATATTTACGACTAGATTCAAAGTGGATCAATCTGAATCAAATGCTTACAAATTTAGAGTGGCACTTTTTACAATAAGGCAGAGCGTTCGCTAGAGGTCAAACGTATGCCGTAATAGAATAGATTTGAACCATAATGATAGAACTCGTAAGTTAAGCTATTAGTCCTCCTTCCCACTTTTTTCTCCACGGTCACTGGGTAAAGCTGATGACCGTAACTGCATTCACGGTCATCCCAAGATGTCGGATGAAAAATTAGGTCAGTTTCTGTATTGTCTGTTAAAGTGTTTCTGTATCATTTTTTTACAAATCATACATTGAAACGATGTAAATTTATAAAAGAATCACTCGGAAATCACTAATTACTTCCGAGGAATGTGCATGAAACGGGAAATTCGATTTGAAAAAATCGCTCAGATGACCGTAAATCATAATCAAAATATTTTCAAGATGACCGTAACATAAAACAAGGATGACCGTGATTGGTAAAAAGATGACCGTAACTTGTAAAGGATGACCGTAATTTGTAAAGACTGACTGTAATTTATATAGGACGACCGTAACTTTTATAGGATGACCATCAATTCTAAGAAATATCCGTATTGTATTCAAAGCTTTTTTGTTGAGTTTGTCGATATCAATAGGAGGGGCTCGGTTAGCCGATATAAATATGTTTCATAATTTTTTTTTAAACTATAATGAAATTGGCCGTATTTTGGATTTATGACAATGATAGTAAATTGCATATTTCTCGTAAATAATGAAATATTTATTGATAACGACGTTAAAATTTTAACACAAATTGACAGCGATATACGACGAAAATTTGAAGAAACACGAATGTGTCCCTAGTACACGGATGCCTCATCTACACTTTCATTTTCTATGTTTATTGAACTGTGAAAATGGGATAAAACTGTAATTTGGCATTAGAATTAAAAAGATCATACCATAGGGAAAATGGGTACTAAGTTTCAATTTTATTTAACTTGAAGCTGGACAAACGGACACACAAACAGACGAACATACGCACAGACCAGAAAAACATAATGCCAATAAATGGAGCATTAAAAACATTAATAAAACATACGAATATTTGGTAATCGAGTCTGTATATGGTTCCAGAGGGCAGATTAAAATGTTAACTTGTCTTGATATATGCAGGCGGAAACACTTTTGAAATAGAACAAAAGAATCGAAGCTCTTTGTTTATCGAGAAAGCGATAAATGTTTACTGTAATGTTTGATATAGTAACAAAATTTTAAAAAGTTAATAGAAACAAATAAAACGACAATTTTCTTCTCAATTACGAAGTGTTTTACTTTAAAAACACCATTTGCATAAGTTTTCAATGTATCTATTACATAATAATGCAAAACAATAAGATATCTAGTCGACGACATGGGTATCTATAAGTTGGATGTAGAAAATGCATACTCTCCGATTTTTTTTATTTACCACGGACGGAGAACATATCAATCTTTTAGTTCAGAAATATTCGTGTCTGCTCTTGTGAATCAAGAAAAAATTCCCCAATATAGGTAACGATTGTATCGAAAAGAGAAAATCGAGTGCACCTTTTTATGTTAGGGCATGTTTGGGGTGTATATTTTGTCTTTAAAACGTACAAAGCAAGCGTATTTGATATAGCATCTCGCTTCAAAATCTATCATTTTTATATATCAAAGCTACAGGTTGACTTTATAGCGTAAAAATAACAGTAAGAAAAGATGAAATATATGGGTCAAGTGAAATACCTATCTAATGAATCACAAAAACAGAGTAGGTGTGTTCGAATTGCTATTTTTTTCTAAAAGTACTTGACGACAGTCTTTTAATTTGGATGATGAAAATGGATATCTTCGAAAAAATAAGATTTTCTTGTGTGTGATAACTAGGGTTTATAATCTTCAACCACTGAAAATGTTTAGTCTGCCCTTCCACGAAATATTTAATTAGAATTTTTTTAAATGCTTAAGAATTTTCGAAAATTCCACCTGACATCTAAACAGACAATATTTTTTAAGTTTAATCAATGCAGACAAGATCATTAACTGATGCTCATTAGCTAGTAGATACATTTGTCTTTTAAAATATAACTGACATATAACGATCGATCGTAATGGTGCTATGTGGATAAATATATCAGTTTTCAAGAGCAAAATTGGCAGAGAGTCATCTCTACAGTGGCTTCCATTTCTACGATTGTGAGCATGAACTGGCGTAATAGGGAGATAATTTTGAAGAGGTAGAATCAATCCTGACTATATGAATAACATTTCTGTATATATACAAATAACCAACAACGTTCCCCCTTGTGATACGCTATTCGTACAAGACTATTTTAAGGATCTACTTTGCTGGAGCTCACCTTCACTAGTTTAGTCGTATGATATTTTCAAAATAGTTCTGTTATTTTATTTGCACGACAAAATGGAAGACGATATAATATCAATTGATGTACATGCATTGGCATTTTTAAAAATGTGTATATATTATATGTCATTAAAAGGAATCCCAGAAATTAAAAAAAATCTTTTGTCGAGCAGTTGCATGCATGGAGGCTGTGCACCGCATTTTTTCATTATACTTGTAAAGTGTCATTTTATCGCGCTTTTGTAGCATGTTTTCCCTACCTGTCCATTTGCATGTCTTTTTGTAAATTCATTTAAAAAAAAATAAACCCTCTACTGTAAAAAAGATACATATGGTAATCTTTGCATTTGAAGCACGTCTTATTTTCTTCGACCTATAGGATAATACTCTCATATTAATATGTTTATACCAACACGATTAATCATTTGATACAAAAAGGATAAACACGGATATTTCTTAGAATTGAGGGTCATCCTTTAAAAGTTACGGTCATCATTTACAAATTACGGTCATCTTAAAAGCAATTACGGTCACCCTTGTTATGAATCACTGATTCTGTTACGGTCATCTGAGCGATTTTTTCAAATCGAATTTCCCGTTTCATGCACATTTCTCGGAAGTAATTAGTGATTTCCGAGTGATTCTTTTATAAATTTACATCGTTTCAATGTATGATTTGTAAAGAAAATGATATAGAAACACTTTAACAGACAATACAGAAACTGACCTAATTTTTCATCCGACATCTTGGGATGACCGTGAATGCAGTTACGGTCATCAGCTTTACCCCAGTGACGGTAGACGAAAGCCATAAACAAAACGTCATGAACTTACAATCAATAACGGCCACTATAAGTAAATGAGATATGGACTTTTTTATAAATTAATTCCTATTGCAGCCAACATCTCCCGGTTCGGGACAGGTTATTATTTCCACAAAATACCGCCTGATTATTGATCGGAGATATTTAGGGACGACATCAAAAGATCAATGTAAGATAAAAAAACTTAATTCAAATAGTTTGGGGGTGGGGGGTTGAACTGCTGCAAGATTTGGTTATCCGACATTGATTTTTACATATATCTATATGGGTCAATCAATTTTTCCCAAATTAAGTTAAGAGGGGGGTGGGGGAGTCAGTGAAAAAACTATGTGAATTAAGTTTTTTATCCTTCATTGAACTTTTGATGTCGTCCCTTAAGCAACCAAAGCACTTTGAATCAAACAAATTCCAGTGTATGTAAAGTGCGGATCCTAAAATATCATTTTTACTGTATATGCCATAAATGTCTAATGTAGAATGATAAATAAACAGACGAACTTTTTTTAATTTTTGAAGAAAATGAAGAAAATGAGTTAAAATGTTTATGTTCAGAAATACATAATACTAATAAAACAAAGAAAGAGATGCGAGCGGGGTTTTATCGCGCCTAAAGCCATCCATCTGTGAAATATATACCAAAATAGGTGAATATTTAGGACATTATACGAACAGATCGTGCAGGTGCTTTATAACTAACAGGTAAGATGTTGTTGCAGTAAAAAGTATTCATTTTAATACAATTAATAAAGTTGTATAACGTAGAATATGTTTTGTCATTCAGTTTCTTCATATTTAACTAAATTCCACTATGATGATTTCGTAATGCTAGTCATGTTTACTGTCGAATAATGATACTATTCTTTCATTTTCACTGTGGAGCGAATCATTATTATTGTATATGCGGTGCATTTTCACTGTATAATCATTTTTTTTTATCTATTACAGCTCATTTCTTTAAGCATGTAGAGCAAGACTTTAGTTGACTTGCTTGCTTTTCTTTTATTGGATAATCATTATGATAACACCCAATTTAATTCAAATATTAATACAGGTTAAACTTTGCCTATTCATATTGTTTAAAAGTGTCAATCTTATTTACAAAGTTTGTATAAACAATTAAACAAACAAAGCAAGCAAGCCAACCAAAGTTTTGCTTTATGCATTAGGAAATTGGCTGTAAAGCCTTAATTTAGCCGACTTGCTCAAACAATAGATAAAGTAAGAGAAAGATTTGATAAAATTTAACTTACGGAGGAAAGTTTGGTTTTAAAACACTAAATAAATTTACTAGAAATAACATTTATTTCAAATGTATTCCATTTAGTTTCTTATAAAGCCAGTGGCGTAGCCAGGGTTTAAATTATGTGCATGCCTTCGCAGAGCGGAGCGAGAATTTTTTTTTTGGGACTATTTTATGCAGAAAATCATATTTTTTTTCAAACATTGTTCTTTTAAGCACATGTACCCCCCCCCCCCCCCCCCCCAATCTAACACTGGTTTGATTTTTGTTTAATTTGAAAATACCCACCAATCCATATAATTATATTTCAAACAAAATTTTAATGTTTTTTCGAAATTCTCGATGTAATTCAAAATTTATTTATTTGATGTAAAAGTTTTCCACCAATCTTATATTTGACATCTCATAAACGGTCCCATCACACTAGCACTTCTTTATAAAGGAACTAAAGTGATCCCTTTTCCTAGCATTTCTAAAAAAATCGGCCCCATCACAGCAGCACTTCGGAATATGGGAACTGAAGTGATCCCATTAACGCATCGCAGGGGACACCATCGAAACATCCAGTCTTATGTTGTTTGCACTCTCATATGTACAATTCTTGCCAGATCTTTATATCATCAGCAATGACAATTTCGAAAATAAGTCCTATTAAAGCTTTGACCTTTTGAAATATAAATTATAACGGTAATCCCATTGCATTTTCTCTGAAGCTTTTATTTCTCTATAAAAATAATAAAAGGAAAAGGAAAAACATCATTTTTTTTTAGTTATTGTTCCTTGGTTACATAAAATATGTGCAATGCAGGGGACATACGAACTTTTTTCTTTTATTGAAAATAAAATTAATATGTGGACCTAGAAAGAACCTTGAATTGAATGATCAAACTCTATTATAGATGAGTTTTTTTTCACGTCGTCTTCCATGTCACCGGAACTTGACAATATCAGGATATGGTGGTTTAGTTGTCAGTTATGTTGTTAGTCAGTTGTAGAAGCCATCGCTCCACTAGGCTCAATTTCAGATGAAACATGTCCCAGGATCTGTGCATTGTCCTCTGCACTTGTTGTAGCCGACAACGTAATCTTTTTACGAAAAAAATTCAGACTTTTCTGCGATTTATCCATCTAGTTTTATTACATGAACTAGATTGTCCTTAATAAAACACCATGCATACTTCATCGGAAATAATTGGATGTTATCCTCATATCCTAACCCTTGATTCATACGGATACCTCAGAGTTGAACTGCTGTGAACATATCTTTATTTATATTTTTTTCCTGTCAAAATGATGTGGATGCTTGAGCATCTGAGCATATGTATGCAAGCTACGCCACTGAAAGCGTATATGGATCTTTATCCTTATTTTTTTTTATCCATTTCCATGACACTTCACCACTAATTACGTACATCTTGATATAGATTGAACCTCTGTTATCCTGTTTGAACGGTTTTACACTGAAGCCGTTTATAACTTGCTGTTCGGTGTGAGCCAAGACTCCATGTTGAAGACCGTATTTTGACGTATAATGGTCTACTTTTATAAATTGTGACTCGGATGGAGAGTTGTCTCATTGTCACATACACGACATCTATATATGGCTCAATCTATATATGGCTCAAAAAACGAAACGAGACGGGATAAAGAAAGGATAAAAAAATCCACGCTACTTTTTTAATATATTTATAATGGACTTAATATGAGTCAGAATAGAGTAAAATAGTGGGTCGCATTTGGGTATAAGCGTGACGCCGGATTGCCGATTTTTTGCAAGCGTGACAGGTGAAAGTCAAATGATTGTGTCGTGAAAAACGAGAAATGAAGTCTAGCGGGACACGGATAATTACAAAAAATGAGAACAACATTGTATAAGCGGGATACGGGAATCTGACAAACCAATAAGCGGAATACGGGAATCTGCCTAAACAGTAAGCGGGATCCAGGATCAGAACCCCCCAATGAGACCCCAGAATAAGATATTTTTGTATATTCATCCTATTGTTACAGTCATGCCTTCAATAACAAATGTATCCGATGCATGCATTTTTTATATTTTTGGTCCCTTTTTCAATTTTGTGGGGTCCAAATTTATAGACAAAAGTCCTTTAATATAGATATTTGGGATTCGTTGACATGCTGAATCTAACCGTCTATCTAGTTTGGGGATTTTTTGCCTAGGATCTGAAATAGCCCACATAGAGTTCCAAAGGGTCTAAAATCAACAAAAATGAATTGTAGCATGCATTTCGTGTACAATAACCCAAATGTGTATGGTTTTACCTCTGAGGTAGTATCCATTCGCGGATCTAGAATTTTTCATTTTGCTTTTGTTACAAGTTTGAAAAGCTATATATTTGATGAAGAATGAATGAGGAGCTTGTATTTCAATTTGAAAATACATGTATCATAAATCCTAAAGTCATCAACTAAGTTTTATCATTTGTTGCAAGTGCATTTATCACATAATTCTACAATAAAAATTCCTCGCATCTTTGAAAATTCTACATTAATAATGACTGCACTAACAGTGATAATTCATCGCATCTATAGTTAAAATGGATCGCTTTCAATAATCGATATGCTATATTATGATGCTTCTATAACATTTATTTGAACTTCAATGCTATGTTTGTATATTATAAAGACATATCACAATGAAAATATGTTAAAACTTTCCTTCAAATCACTTAACTTGATATTTTCAAAACGTAAACAAATACAGTTTTCCCATGATCCTTTATTCTACAATAGACATACCCGCATATAACAGTAAAAATGAACTAGCTGGATTCGCACTTTATATACACTGAATTCTTAAATTGTAAATTAAGGTATTTTCCTGGGTGTTTTTTCCCGATCCTATTTCGGACCCCCTGATTTTAAGAGGGCGTATCTAATTAGTCATGCCCGATTAACTTTAAGTGAATTGAACCTCAACTTAAAGACCCACATCGGGTAAATAAGTTTGAGGTACAATAAATAGACAATAGAAATCCTTTGTGAAATGAGATCGTCCCAGGTTTCTTAGATAATTATTTTGCGTTGAATAACAATTAAAAATGCACGAGCAGGTTTGTAAGTTTTGTTAAATGAAAAACTCACTTATTATGAGTAATAGGATAACTATATTTGGTATATGGGTTCCTAGCAACATTTACATGTTCGTCAGCTAGGTACATGCAGGGTTGTCTTAAGCAAGACCGTATCTAGATACTATATCGAGTAAGTCGTCTATATTTGGTGTATGGATTGTTGAAATGATTGTAAGGTGTACATATCCACCTGACAGGTTCCGTCTGACATGGGCCTCAATTTCATGGTGCATTGGCCAATGTATAGTATTTGTGGTTTGGTCTATCTCTCAGATACTTTAAGCAGTATGACCACTATATAGGGTATATATCATGTATGGAATATTGTCAGCTGGAAATATCCGTTTGACAGGTCTCAATTGACTTCGACTTAATTTTTATGGTTCATTGGAACATTTTTAGTTGTGTGGTTGGGTCAATTTTTCGGGCATTATAAGCAATAGGTCAATAATATGTAGTGTATGGAACAACTGTGAGGTGTCATATCTATCTGTCGGGGTTAACATGACCTTGACCTAATTGTTTGATGTTAAGATGTTGTGTTATTATCCGATTCTCAGGTACTATTAGCAATATGACCACTATTATACATTGTAGTTGTGCATTGATAATAATGTTAAGCATATGTAAAACCTCCATACTAAAGACTTTCAACATGATTTGAATGATAAGTTAAAAAAAAAGGCGAGACATATGCACTCATATTTTGGTAATAAAATGTTTAAAGTGCTGACTAAAGTACATGTACCTAAATTTCAATATATTTTTGTATCAGAGTGCTGAAGGAGCATCTTTAACGTTTTGAGAGAAAAATGAATATTTTATTGAAGAGGGGAATGTGTTGGGTACATTACATACATTTTTGCCTGACGGAGCTGCTGTTCCTTTTGGAACATGTCTTACTTGTTTTCTGGTATGTTGAATGGGGTAGGTAAAAGTATTGTCAACACCACTGAGTCCTGAGACTTAATGAAACCTGTATTTAATTGTTATTTGTGTCTTCAATTCGATGTCTCCTAGGCATGAACCATTCATCTGTTTTTAGACTCTATGATTGATTGATCGATCATGACTGGCTGACTGTCCAATGGTAAATATTACATGCATATTCAGGAAGTTGGGAATGATACATGCCAATACTGATAAAAAAAAAGAAATATGCCTGAAGAAAAACAATAACAGAGTAAGTGTTCCTGCATTTTAAACTTCAAATATTTCTTGTAGAGTGAGAAAACTGTTTTGAAACACCAGCAGAAAAGACTAGATTGTTATTCAGTCCTGACTTATTCCGTGTCTCTGAAAATGAAGAGCAGGTATGTAATAATGAGGTTTTAATTTGATAGATTGTTGACTTTTGAATTGTAAAAGTATAATGAGTTACTGTAAGTTAATCCCTTTATTGTATAAAAATTCAACAATTACTGTTCAAGTGCATAATATAACCATCTTTATCTTGCTGTATCCAGAGGCAATATACAGTGGAGATCACTTCTAACCTCTCATTAGAACTGTCAGAATATTCTGTCATAGAACTGTTCTAACCTGTCCTAGAACAGTTCTACCTAGAACAGTTCTACCCTAGAAATGTTCTAAGTAGAACTGTCAGAATCAGTTCTAGGTAGAACTGACTAAATCAGTTCTAGGTAGAACTGTCAGGATCAGTTCTAGGGTAGAACTATCAAATCAGTTCTAGGTAAAACTGTCCAAATCACTTCTAACCGTAGAACTGTCAGCAGAACTGACTAAATCAGTCAGGACTGTAGAACAGTTCTAAATGACGTCACTGCAGTAAGGGCACTTTAGAATTTAGAAGAAATAAATCACTTCCAATTACTTTGCTATATATTAAATAGCAGATTTTCTATATTTTTTACTGATCAAACGACTTTTATTACGTTACATGTACAAATATCGAAGTGAATAGAAGGTTATCCAACTCATCGGAGAAATATTTTTATAAGATTGCATACGGAAACATCATTGTTTACGTTTCTTCGTTCCCCGTTTCTTACACTCTCTTCCTAAATAAAACTCTGCATTTAATTCATGGAATTTTAATCGTAATTTACCTTGTTTGCCTTGGATTTACATTCATTTAAGATTCTGTTTTGACAAATGTTCAAACGAAAATTGTACAGTGGATGAATTATGGGATATTAATGAAAAAAGTGTTGTATAACGTAAACAAACTATATATACATTTGCACCATCTCGTCAATTTAGCCAGACTTATCCATAACGATTATAAATGATATCTGGGAGTCTGGAACTCAGAAAAATATACTGGATCTGAACATGATTGAAACATTTTCCCCTGGACGTTTGGCTACAAACAAAATCATGCATTTTTCTTTGCCTTCTTCAAATTATATTAACAGTATACTATTCCAAGAAGAAAACTTCCCATACATGTACTTTTTATTTTATTTTTAAAATAAAGTATATGAATCAGTCATGTGAGTGTTGGATGATGCCATTAAATAGTTTTGTTTAAAAAAAACCCATCACAAACTATACTGACTTAAACATGTTAAAAAGTCACTTTAGCATGTTTAATGACGGTTCATTATTATGGATACAGAGAGGAAATAACGGCGCCCTAAATTCTTAGATATGGTATAAATACACTTTGTCACTATTAGTCTGTCATTACTGGATATCACACAGGTTCCCGTAAAATTTTGACGTCATAAAACAAAATATCTGACGCCACAATGGAAAAGTCATTGTTGTATGCTTCAAAAGTTCAAGTGCCGGGTCAGCCAGGATTAGCGATAAGGTGTATTGTGTTTCAAAGTTGGTGTCATTTTTATCATACGATCCGTCCTCACATAGAAATAATATTGGTTTACCATGTTTACAATGAGGTCATATACATGTATATTTACATGATAAAGTGTAAATAATTTCAGTTTTGGTTGATGCAGTCAAATAATTTTGTTAAAACAACTCTCACTCAGTCTGATATATCGAAACCACTGAAATTTGTTTACAATTCAATATTTTGAATAAAAAGAGGACTTGCTGATATTCTAAATTGATGCAAATGAAATTAGGTAGCATTGTGTTCCAATATTTCTATCATTTGTATTTTCATGATTTTACAATCCATCCTTACATAAAAATATTACAGATTTACTATGCGACTATAAGAGTTACATAAAAAAGAGCAAATATGGTCAGTTTTGGTTGATGCGGTCAAATATGGTCAGTTTTGGCTGATGCTGTCAAATATGGTCAGTTTTGATTGATGCAGTGGAAATTTTTTTGTAGTCAATGTGTTCCAATATTCATTGATATTGCTGTCCTTTGAATTATACAACCCATCGTAATATGTATTACTATAAGTGATTTAGTATGGGGCTATATATATATTAAGATTTACATAACAAAGTGTAATTATGGTCAGTTTTGGTTGATGCTGTCACATATGGTCAGTTTTGGTTGATGCTGTCAAATGTGGTCAGTTTTGGTTGATGCGGACAAATAATTTTGTTATATTCATGAGTCAGTCTGAGATATCAAAGCTACTGAAATTAGTTTACGATTCAAAATTTTGATGAAAAAGAGGACATGCTGGCACTATAAACTGATGTGAGCATAATTTTATTTTCCAATATTGCTTTCATTTATATTAAACAATCCATCCTGATATAAAAATATACGTGATTTACTTTGCGGCTATTAAGATTGACATCATGTTCATAATAAAATGCAAATATGGTCAGTTTTGGTTGATGCGGACAAATTATTTTGTTATACCAGTCAGTCTGAGGTATGAAAACTACTGATATTTGTTTATGATGCAATATTTAGAATAAAAAGAGGACATGCTGGCATTCTAAATTGATGCAAATGAAATTAGGTAGCATTGTGTTCCAATATTTCTATCATTTGTATTTTCATGATTTTACAATCCATCCTTACATAAAAATATTACAATTTACTATGCGACTATAAGAGTTACATAAAAAAAGAGCAAATATGGTCAGTTTTGGTTGATGCGGTCAAATATGGTCAGTTTTGGTTGATGCTGTCAAATATGGTCAGTTTTGAATGATGCAGACAAATAATTTTGTTACATGATTACATGTTACTGTCAGTCTGAGGTATGAAAACTACTGATATTTGTTTCTGATGGATATTTTGAATAAAAATAGGAAATGCTGGCACTCTCAATTGATGCGAGAAAAAAAATTATGGTCATTGATTTCCAATATTGTAGTTATTTATATACTACAGTCCCTCTTGACCTAAAATTATAACTGAATTACTGTTTCAGGAGTTGGAACCCCTTTTTTTTTGACGATCAATGCATTTGAATGGGAACATATAGTTGGAACCCCCCTTTTTAAAATGGCTGGATCTGCCCCTGCATGCTGCACTATAAATTGATGCGAACAAAATTGTTTTCCAATATTGCTGTAACTTGTATAGTACAGTCCCTCTTGACCTAAAATTAAAACTGAAGTACTGTGCAGCTATATAGATTTGCAGAAAGAAAGAGCAAATAATGTCAGTTAAGATTGATGTGGTCAAAAGATTTTTGTTAAACAGGTCCGTCCGAGGTATGAAAACTACTCGTAAACAGATATTACATTTGGTTAATGAGGATAATTTTGTTATGTGATAACGAGCCATCCTGACTCCCAGAATAACAAATGTAAAACAATTCAAATAATAACCCCCCTAAATACTAATTAACGGCCTAATTTATGTACAAAAAATGAAAGAAAAACAAATAATTTATACTACACATCAACAAAAGAAAATCACTGAATTACGGGCTCCTGACTTGGAACAGGCACTGACATACATGCAGAATATGGCAGGGTTAAACATGTTCTCTTGCCGATTATAAATCTGAAATAAAACCGGCAAAATAGCAAAACTCTATATAATATAAATCGCTATTTTGCCGAAGCCTTTATATTAAGACAAATATTTCTTAAAACTTATAAATCAATTCTAGCCGTAGAATTTATAAATCAATTTTAGCCGTAGAATTTATAAATTAATTCTGGCCGTAGAATTTATAAATCAATTCTAGCCGTAGAATTTGAAATCAATTCTTACCGTAGAACTGTTCTAGAAGTAGAACTGACCAAAGATTTGGTCAGTTCTAGCTAGAACTGTCTAAAACTGTTCTAGGGTAGAACTGTCAGGATCAGTTCTAGCTAGAACTGTCCAAATCAGTTCTAGGTAGAACTGACCAAATCAGTTCTAGCTAGAACAGTTCTAACCTAGAACTGACTAAAAGGTGTCAGGCTGACAGTTCTACATACTGTTCTAGAACAGTTCTCCTGACAGATTCTGACAGAATTTATGAGAGGTTAGAACTGATCTCCACTGTATATAAGAAAATGTGGTATGGGTGCCAATGAGACAACTCTCCATCCAAGTCACAATTTATAAAAGTAAACCATTAATCAACACGGAGCAAGAACTATTATTAACTACAATAAAGAGAGTGAATAATATTATATAAGCAAAATAGACATCATAATTAAGATTAAAAAAAAGACAGACAATTTCTTCATCAAAGGTTATAAATTTTGGTATGATAACTAAAAATATTAACGAAATGACTATTTTGATATAATTATTTAAATCGTATACCCAAACATGCCAAAAGGAAAACTTTTTTTTTCATATTTGAATTTGTCGTTATTTCTTTCAGATCAGGCCTATCCAGAAGCAAGAAAAAGGACAATTTTTAGCACGTACATCTACAGAGAGAGAGAGACATGTTTAAAAAACAGATTTATTTTAAATTTAAGAAAACCCTGTTGAACTTTTACTATTTCTTATCTGTTTATTTTATATTTATATGCTGATATTTTGTTTTTTAAAATTGCTGCACAGTATTTATTTTCAGTCCAACATAACAAAATCAGCTGAAGAAATTGATATTTTCATATTTCAAGGAAGTGTCCTTTTGCATTGTTGATAGCAGTTATATGTATTGTTTTTTAAAAGTTGGGTTTAAGAACAGACACATCGCAACTTCAAATAAAATACATTTTTATGAATGTTACATGTAAATAGACACGAAAGATAGAAATATATAAGAACACATTTTTGTTATGACCTAAATGTATTTTCAAGGTAAATTTATTACGTGAACTTATTAAATATTATCAAAACACCGCTGGTTTAAAATAAACTTATTCTGTGTAGCCTAAACTAATCATACAGATCAGTGTATTTTTTCCTAAGCAAATTTTATATATTTTTTATAACCAGAATAAATTGATTCTATGTCTCAACCTTAACATAATAACTGTTCTATAAAAAAATTATTTTATAAATTATAATACTTTTAACTCACATTGAATGTATAATAAATTTATTCTGTGGGTCCACCTTAATATAATAACTACTTTCAGAATAAATTTATTTTACATATTATTATACAAGACAAAAATCACATTGAACATAGAATAAATTTATTCTGTGTCTCAACCACACCATACAGATTATTTTACTTTCAAAATAAATTTATTTTATATATTATTATAATCATAAATCACATTGAATGTGAAATAAATTTATTCTGTGTCTCAGCCTCACCATACAGATAACTTTACTTCAAAATAAATTTATTTTGTATATTATCATAATCCTAAATCACATTAAATGTAGAATTTATTCTATGAGTTTCTCCACTTATAATAGATATTAAGGCTCTATATAATAAATTTATTTTATAAATGATCACACACAGAAATCATCATGCATTTAGAATAAATTTATTCTATGTTGCATACTTTGCAGAGAATTGACTGAAAATGGACAGCTAAGTGTAGAATTCAGTATAAATTTATTTTGAAATGTAACAAATAAATACTAATATAACAGAATTGTCTTTGTTTTTCATGATTTTTTCTCAAATACATGGGTTATAGAATAAATTTATTACTTTCTGGTCCGATTTTGGCCTCTAATTGCACTTATTAGAAATTCGAGTGAAAAAAGAGGAAAATTGGGTTTTTCCCTTTTTATTCTGCTCTCAGTTATGTGTTTATACCGTAATATCATAGCAGCCATGATAGAAATTTCAAACAAAGGTATACACTTACAATAATTGTTTTGAAGCGGATATAGTGATGTACATTTAGTTTACTAATTAATAGCATGTTTTACTTGTAAATAGATTGTTTATAATCCTTAGATCCTGTCAGTTATAAATTTAGTGTATTGGTCAGGGTGCATGTATAAATAAAGGCAACAGTAGTATACCGCTGTTCAAAACTCATAAATCCATGGACAAATAACAAAATCGGGGTAACAAACTAAAACCGAGGGAAAAGCATTAAATATAAGAGGAGAACAACGACATAACACTAAAATGTAACACACATAGACAAAATCACACGAGAATAACAAATATAACATATATATATAACATCAAAACCAAAGTACATGAATTTGGGATAGACAAGTACCGTGACACGTCTTATCGCAATGTGAAGATTAAAGACAACTGGATACTGTACGACAGTAAGTAAGGGGAAATAACTTGGACAGCTAATGTGCCTTATAATACATGTTGCTGCATTGCCAAACAAGGCGATTGATTGTTGGTCGTGTACCGTCCAGTGGCAAACATTTCATACATGTTCAGGACGAATTGAGCAGAATGTGCCAAGAAAAAATAGATCGCAAATTTATTATTTATAATAATAAAAAAGAATAACAGAAAAATCATTTACACGATTTATAATTAACAGCGCATACGTGTGGTAATAATTTAACTACTGAAAGATATGATAAATAAGATTTAATTGAACTTTTTATAATAGTTCCGGGGATATATTAGTTTAATGAAATGGGACACTTCTTTAACAGCATAAGTTGAAAAAAAAAAATTAGGTATTTTAAATAAAGTCTATGAATTAACCATGTCATATTCGTCAAAAGGGGATTCGATCTCAAACCCTCTAAATCCGCTGGTTACAGTCCCATTGCTGTTTCTTCAAAAGTATTTTCAATACTATCATTACAAACAATAAAAAAAACTATTATAAAGACAGCAGTCATTTACACGATGACAAAACCAAGTGTTTTTTTAAAGATATCTTGTCAGCAACTTCCAAGTCGTTAGTAATTAATTATAATAATTCCTATCCTATCAGTTAACAAATTAAAGAGCATTTTCTACGGAAGCGCATAAGCACGACACAAACTTTTTTGTATACGTCTTCCTATGTTTGCGTTATAATCTGATGTACAATAGTTGTCGTCTGTTTATGTAGTTCATATGTGTTTCTCGTGTCTCGTTGTATATATATTATGTATATAGACCGTTGGTTTTCCCGTTTGAATGGTTTTACACTAGGAATTGTTGGGGTCCATGATAGCTTGCTGTTTGGTGTGAGCCAAGGATTCGTGTTGAAGGCTGTACCTTGACCTATAATGGTTTACGTTTATAAATTGTTATTTGAATGGAGAGTTGTCTCATTGGCACTCATACCACATCTTCCTATATTTATTTAAACTTTTACATAAACTGCAGTACTGAAATAATGCATCATTTTGAGATCTGGTCATTAATCATGAAGAAAGAACAAAGCTTTACGCATCACAATATTTTACTGCCGTATCCATTCTTAAAAGATGATAATGTGTGTTGAAATATTTTTTGGACTAGGTATTTATTTTTGCCAAATAAAAAATGGCCATTTGCGTTCCTATATATCATTTTAAGATTTCTTTAAATGACCTCTCTACACGACATGGACCAGAATACGTCACCAAGCTCATTTATCAGAAAACAGGATCATTATTTGAAAGATTATAATAATTCTTATTGATCTATGTAATTATAGGGGCTTAACAGGACTCTCATCATATCTTCTCATTTGTTAAGATAAAAATACAGAATCAATTTTGATATCTCTCATATCTATTTATTCTTGCAATGTAACAAATCTCATTGAATTTGATTTAAAAAGTATTTAATACAAATAGAACAAGGTGTTATACAAAAGAGGAAGGTATAATAAGTGGATGAAAAATCGACAAAAGGAAGACAACCCCATCTCGAAAAAGACGAAAAGATAAACATTCCACAAGTAACTTCAAAGAAATCTAAAGACTTAACGACACTGACCCCCCGAAAAAAAGGTGATTTAAGATCAAACAAGAATACAAGAAAGAATTAATTGATATTGTAGTGCTTTCCAAACCTAAATAATTTATATTTTACTATGCCTCTACAACTTCATGCATATATTAAGATTTTATATGTTTATCCTGTATGGTCCTACATCATGGTGTGTGTCACAATAAAACTTAGGATTTATCCACAATTTTTCCACATAAAGTTATACCTGTACCAAGTCAGGAATATGCCATGTGATTTCTATTCGTTTGATGAGTTTGAGGCTTTGATTTGGTCATTCGATAAGATAATTTTTGTTTTGAATTTTCTCTTCAGATCGATATTGTTAATACTCTATGTTTTGCAGACACACATGATTTTCTCAGACTGTCTATAACTTCTTTACCCATCATCTATTTTGGGTGTACCCTCTAAAAATAAGTTTGTGTAAAATATGGTCCAATCCTAACTTAAAAGACTGTGAGTAATCTAAGATAGGTACTCTGTTTCGTAGGTTGTATTTTTTGTTGTTGCTTTGATCCAAGTTGTATATCAATTTAAATGTCAACGGGTTTTTATATTTTCCTATTGTTTTGCTGTAAGGTAACGGTTGAAAGAAGGCTTTTCAAATAATTTGTTCAGGTTCTTTGTCCAACGGCTGATATTTTTCGTGTTTGCTGTACCCATATTTTGACTATTTTATTTATTATGTCTGTCGTTGTAAATAAAAGGAATTTGAGGAGACTGTCTTACAAGTGAGAGGCGCTATAAAACCAGGTTCAATCCACCATTTTCTACATTCGAAAATGCATGTAGCAAGTTAGGATTATGACACTTGTTGTCCATTCGTTTTTTATGTGTTTTGTCATTTGATTTTGCCATGTGATTAGGGACTTTCCGATTAAATTTTCCTCGGAGTTCAGTATTTTTGAGATTTTACTTGTTTTTTGCAAACTTTTAACATATGATTATTTTCGTTTTGAATAATAACATGTATATAGTTTGTAAACATTTTTCATCCTCGCAAAACACTAGTTACTTTCAAAATGTCACCTATTAATGGTAAACATCTCTTGTCTATAAGATGCCTCCTTCTTTCAATTGAAATTGTAATCTTGTTGTTCAACAAAGTATGATTAGTATAATAATGAG
The DNA here is from genome assembly GCA_019925275.1 of Mytilus edulis. NCBI lineage: Eukaryota > Metazoa > Mollusca > Bivalvia > Mytilida > Mytilidae > Mytilus > Mytilus edulis. The sequence continues at coordinate 13,729,965 of CM034362.1, forward strand.
CACAATTTGTATTTCCTCTTGAATAATTTGGGTTTCTGGACTTCAATAAATCATAATTGTAATTTTTATCCGGATGCGTACTACCTTCGTCGACCCCTTCCTTTCCAGGTAAAGTGACCTGATGGACAGCCAATGAGGTCATAGTAATGTCAATCACGTGACCAGGTACACGATTAACTGCTTCCAACACAATAAATGAATCTACATAAGGTCTCCCTATAACCAGGTCAGGTAAGTCAAAAAGTGGATAGGACTTTTTTATTATGAGGAAGTCAATTCCATATGGCGTATGTAAAGATCCTCTGTTATAAGCTGCATGTTTCAGGATCACGTGATTCTTTGCTTCTTCGAGCGTAACATTCCGTACGTCTGTACGTCTACCTATAAGCAACAAATCGTCTGAATTGCTAAGCCTCGATTTCAAAATGGTTTCCAATGTTTTTATGAGGTCATCTGTAAACAGGATATCACCGTTAGCATATGCATAAAACGTAGAATCTTCAGCCTTGAAACTCGAGTAAAACAGATCTTTTAGCACCGGTACCTTAGTTACGCTTGCTACTTTTTTAACTGTAAGAACCTTCCAACCCATCGACTTCACTCTTACAGTCAAATCAGACTCATTAGTAAATAAGATTCTTACAACATTCTTCTGCAAAAGATTCCAGTTTTGAACAGTATTATTTCGGCAAATATTTTTTTTCTTGTCAGAAATCCATGTTGTAAAAATAGAAAGAAGAGGTTTTGTCTTTGGAATTACTTGTTTGTCATCTTGATGCTCAAGATGAACTGCTCCTCTTCGTAATGTAAATGTATTAAATGCATTTCTATGATGTTGGTAAAATGGTTTCAGCAAGAAGAATATGTAGAGGGAACAGTATAATACAATAGCGATGGTCGCCTGGTACATAATCTTTTTTGGTACCATTGGAATGACGACTGGCTTTCAACTGTGAATAAAAAAATGTTTTTCGTATCAAAAGTCAATCATATCAAGAAAGTTCGCCTTTTCAGAATCTAAAGGACTATGGATAATCTCATTGCTCGTACAACATAATGAAAATAACGTTTCGTCATTGGACGAATTTCCATTGTTTAGAACGTTTTAAACCAATCACAACGAATTCGAGTACGTTTTTGAAAATATTACCCAGAATGCATTAGATTCTGAATAGGCGAATTATATGTCCATGTCGTGTAGCATACCCTCTTTTATTCAAAGGCACCGAACCTAATAAAATAAATAAAAACAAGAGGGAAATTCGAAAAAAATTTCTTAAGATTTTATTATCTTGATGCTGACTTCCGAACTGGTGATACCATAGGAAGAAGAAACTATACAAGTATCGGCATCAACCTTGTTGTAATAAGACTCATTATAGATACCAGGTTCTGAATTATATAAAAGAGTTCAACACTATTAATATAAGTTTCAGTATGAAATTTATGAAACTTAGAATTTGCAATGAAAATGTAGAATTTTCAAACATATCAGGACCTATGGGCGGAACATTCATGTTATTTTATTTTCACTTTTCAAGTTACATAATGACATCATACATATATTACCTAAAGGAAATATTCATCTAGTTTAATTTTCTGTAAATAATATATACAGGTACACGAATAACGAATCAATAATGTTGATTTCGTAAAGTTTTGTGTCTTAAAATCCGGATGAAGACATTTAATAGTGTGAATTTGTCCAGAAGTGCGTTTCTGTGAAATATGTGTATATCCTACCTACAAAATTCCTTATTTAAATAAAGGATGACTACATTTGTTTTTCATTTTTTTATTCCGAAGTGCGTATGTGTGACACGTTTTTACATTATATTAAATAAAGTATGACTACATTTGGTAATCTTTTTTTGGTCCAGAAGTGAGTTTCTGTGAAATGTTTTTATATCCTACTTATAGAAAAGTTTTAGTTTGAATAAAGTATGTCTTTATTTGTTCATTCTTCTTTTACGTCAGTATGGACACATGATACATGATAACAAATAAAGCTACTTTCCTGTCAAGCTATCTTATTCATTCTAATAGAAAAGCACAATAACTCCAATCGAAAAATAACTGTAAAACCAAACTAAGTTTTAATACGTATGACTATAGATTTTTCTTCATGTTCTATTGCGTTAATATCGATCCAAACATCACTATATAATTATATAATAACCACTTAAGCTACCCTCTTTGCAAGCATATATAATTATTCTTAACAGAATATACAGTATAAACCACACACGAAAAAAATCTATAAAAATAAATGGATTTTAAATTGAAATACCTGAGCGATCAAACGAGAAGAACCTAAATGTTTAATATTACAAAGATGTTAAAATTTGTTATTTGATGTAATAGTTAGTTACTACTGATTTTTACATGGAAATCGAGAATCAAAAGTACAACATTATTGGAAGTTAGTTGGAATCTATTAAATGTGTAAAACATCATAGGAAATTCAGATAATTTGCGAACGATTAGAAATAGAACAATGATACACAAGAAAAATGGCAGCAGTCCTTTTGCACCAATTACTGTTTTTCAGGGGTATCATTTGCGCCAAATTTTATTTTCAAAATGTATCAATTGCGCCAATATTCGGAACTCATTTGCGCCAATTTACCTGTACATATATCTATCATAAATATTAATGATTACTATATATGTATTCTTATTTTTGCCCCAAAAGGTATCACATATTAGGAGATATTTCACCATAAAGACGAGTGTCTGAAGAGAATTAAATGACTTAAGCAGCATTAGACAGTCAATATACAGAGAGAGAATAAAACTTATTGCTTTGCTTAACAAAGATATGCCAATATAGAAAATAGAAGTTTTTGCTCTTTATGTTTTAGCCTCAAATGTTGATGACACAGAGCTTTGTTCCCACCATGCGTATGGGCTTTATTATTATTATGAACTATTATTAACTATTTTATGGATTTCATCCTTCAATGTTTGTGTTTTTGGACAATAAAAAGAAGTTAAAAGCTACTACATACATTAAATTGGGAAGTACCCACGCAGCAGCAGTAATAAAAACATATGTTTCAGAAAAGGAAACATGTGCCGTGTTACACTGCCGGTTCCAAGTCCGAATAAAGGAGTAAGGAAGTAATTTTCACGTAAACTAACAATGACAGAAATATACACAGTGAATACACTGTATGTTAGGAATTATATAATATAATTTATAAATTGATTAAGGGGGAATATATTGAAGTTAAATTTGCATATTATAAATTATGTCAGTACCATTACACATTATGTGCTTATGAAACCATATTAGATAAACTTTTCAGCTAAAGCAATATATATATATCCAGTGCCAGTTAATAAAATAAATGCCTAATAAATTTGTTATTTCAAAACGTCTGTATTTCCCTTTATCAGGCCGAAAATTCCTAACCGAAAAGTTTGAAAGCCAGTTATGCGTAAATATGCTGTTTTATTGGCAGCTGCGTAAATATGATCAAACAATATGAAAAAAAATGACTTGTATGCATTGCAGAAGGGACCTAGCAACTCAAACAAAAATAAAAAGAAAGTGGATGATTTGAATTTTTAAATATTAAATGATGTTTCTAGAAAAAAGCATAATTAATGTTTCAATCGTAAAGCGTAAAATACAAAAACAGAAAAAATCAAAGATATTTAATTTCTGAAAGCAAGAACCTGTCAATGACATGCATGCACAAAAAACATTAAAATTAATATGGAATAAAGAACTTATGTAATAAATCATTGACAGGTGTAGGCCGATACATAAAAAAATCAGAATCTTGGATCACGAAAAGTATATAATATTCTTGCAATGCCAATGAAATGTGCCAAATGCACTATTAAATAGTTCATTAAAACATATATTGTGCTTATTTTTTAATTTAATTTCTTAATTCTAGTATTCATGTTCATAAATACACTCATCATAATTACCAGGATCAACATTTTATATTTACGCCAGACGCGCGTTTCGTCTTAAAAAGACTCATCAGTGACGCTCGAACAAAAAAATGTTAAAGGGCCAAATAGAGTACATTTTCCTGTCATTTCACAATCTTTTATCAGATTTTCGCGTTCTGATTTTGTGTTCAAATGAAAGTACATAAAACTATTTATGAACATCAATAACAAAGTATGTACCTAGATAATATAACTTACCAGGATTTCGAATTCCGTCAAAATATTTTAAGTACATAAACAAGTTTCCCATAATCTATAGGTTATTTCAAAATATGTTCTTTTAAGCAGCGGAGTGTTTCAAAATATGCATCCTAATCATTAAAAACTGAAGGTAAAGAAGGTGAAATAACGAATTACGCAATGCTGTCTTTTAAAGCGTGAAAAGTTATTACAGGTAAATCATATCGAATATGGTTATTTCAAGGCCAATGAACCCTGCATCATCAATTTTATGCTGTAATTTATTCACTGCAAATTTTATCAGTGTATCGTAAGATTGTTGTAACAATAATGAGAATTGTTGTATAATTGTGTGCAGTTGAAGTGAAGTAAACTATGAAAAGGCCTGAACCAAGTCAGGAATATGACAGTTGTAATCCTTTCGTTTCATATGTTTGAGTTTTTGATTTCGCAATTGGATTTTGGTGTTTCGTTTAGATTTTTTTATTTCAGTATTTTTGTAATTTGGCTTTATATATATACACAAGTATGCAAAGAAACTTTATGGACGTGAAAATAGTTCTAGGGGTAATTTGTATAAAAAAATCTACAATAATGATATCAATGCTAAGGGCGAACATAAACAATGAAAAAAAAAAACCCAACAACAAAACTCTTTATAAAAAACATGGGTCTTACATGTTTTTTTGTTGTTTTGATTCAATGACCAGGAAAGCTCAAATATTAACATTAGAAGATGTAGTACGATTGCCAATTAGACAACTCTCCATCAGAAACTAACGCCGAATATTTAAATTGAAGACCCGTTAGTTCGGTGCAAAACAATTCGTGTATGATAGTAACATGAGTAAACTGTTTATCTTTCTGATTTACTACACAAATGGCAGGACGATAACGTAATCAAAATTCATTGTGGCGATGTAATTATTCGACAAAAAAAGGATATTTTATCGTTAGCATAAATTATGCATATGTCACATCGGAATGTTATTTAAACGTAATTCATAAAGTTATATTTTCTTTTAAAAATTTAGATAGCGCTCATTGACGAGAGATGTTTTACTGTATCGTATATCATGTGAGTCTGAAAATGTTGATATGTCAGTGTCAAGTTTTTAAGTTCTTGTTTTGAATTAAGAAAACATTTGCATTCCAGAAACTAAAAATACAGGTAGTAGTGATGTAGGTTTTTTTTTCCATGTATTAGAGAGGGCTAATATTTAAATTTCTTTAAAGTATTTTCAAACACCATCTGGTATGAAGAATAGTTATTAAATCAATTATTTTTTTAAATGTTATATATCTTAAAAAGAAAAGTATAATTAGTACTATATTTACATGTTTATGCTCAGAAACAGAGTGTAATTATATTTTATTAAACCCAACCATATAGAACTCTTATATTGTAAGATTGAAACGACAAACAGTAGCCAAATCATTGCTAGAGGAAAACCGGGTATTAATTCCTACACAATATCAAGGTGAACCTGAGGAGATCGTCACTAAAACGGACATCGTCATCAGTCCGTTCAACCCCAGAAAGGCATGCCATCGCCAATATTATCTTCAACCAATCAACGACAGAGGCAAGCGGTGTCGGATTGACCTCGACGAGGGATTTGACCTAGATTATCCGAGTAACGCCGGACACCACCACACACATCGCCACTAATAATCCCATCTCCAGAGACAGTTACAAAAGCACTATCGATCTTGGAACGACCAGATACACCATACCATACTTATTGATGTAAAGTAAAAAGCAAAACTTTCATCAGGCCTTGCGGTCATAAAACTTTCGAGCACGATTTTTGTACTCAGACTCAAGAATCAACCAATCAAAATACTGGATTTCATGTTTCGAGCATGATTTTTGTGCTCCGAGCACTGAGCAAAGTTTTATGACTGAACTATAACTGCACAATAGGTAGAAGTTAGTCCGCAATATCCAGACAGGATAGCCGGACGGTAAAATCCATATATCATTTATTATCAAATGAACGTACTGTGTCATTACATGTAGCAGAAGACTTGAGCTTACTTGAACAATAGACTTGATGTGATCATTTAAGAATAAGATATTATTAGATACAACATAAACAGAAACACCAACAGAGAGGGATTTATAGAAGGGAAGAGGAGTGGGAGGAGGATCCCCCATTTTTGTAGGAATAAATTGGTTGATTATATAGACAGTCCGTGGGCTCCAACTTATGATAACTAATTGATCCACCAATGGCTTAAATGCAGTGGACGTGTTATCATATAATTATTGGAAGCTGTAAGAAATAACAATTAAAAAGGTTTTCGAGTTATGATTAAAATCAATTGTGTTTCGATTTCCTTGTACATTGTTTTTTTTTTTGTAATTATATCTATACAAGTGTTTAATACTTATGTATCCTAACTTCCTGGTTTGATACCAACAAAATCAGATATCATAATTACAAGTATTTATATTGTTTTAACAGGAAATGTTGATTGAGTATACATGTGTACCGAAATAACCAGTTGCACTCATTTTGGAGTTCAAACAATTTGCTGCAATGTTTAAAGTGAAATCACAGAAATAATGAAATCCGCAGAAAGTTCATAAGGGAAATTCCCTCACCAAAGGCAAATAAAAAGCACAAACGCACCAATCGAATGGATACCACCTGTCATATTCCTCATGGTGAAAATGGTGGGGAAACTATTCGTTCTATTACTTGTAACAAGAAAACAAGTTTAATGACACAGTTTTATCTTATTATTTTTTTTAAAGCATATTAAAAAACGTATCTTCTCAAAATTCATATATTTTTTTTTTATCTCATAGATCTCTCTTTATTCACAAAAATGTGTTTTTTTAAGAACAACCTGCAAATCTTGGCACTTCTGCACGAGTTATATCATTAAAATAGTACAATGGCTCATACTTAATGTTATATTTCTTTTACAAAAGCTCAGTAAAAGCTTCATTTAGGCAAAGTATAAGAGATTCGTATTAGAGGAAAAATAAACTGATGATCCTACTTTATCAAACATGTTAAATGCTTATGAAAACTCATATATCAATTATAGAATTAAGTCACTTACGTTATATTGCGTTATATTGCGTTAGGCCACTTAGATATTCGTTATGATCTGTACTAATGCAGACAAATCCATTTCTCTAAAATTGATCAGATGTCTCGTACAAAAACTTTACAAAAAATATGCTTTTTGTTCTTATGACTTAATGAAGTTGTATAATTTCTAATACTTATTTCTAATTGTTTATTCTTCATTCTGACATCAGCCGCACTCGTACACCAGGCTGCACAAGTGAATGATTTTAACATTATGATTATGTTTTGGAAAACGTAGCTTATAAAAAAAATCAATTGTACGACGTAAAGGACAAATTAAGGTCAAGGAACAGTAAACGGTCTATGTCGCAGATCCACTCCATAGATTTTTCCTAAATAATTATATGTTGTTGACACATACATGTCTGTTTTAATGATATGAAATAATCATATGTTTACCGACTTCTTTTTTAGTCTAATAATCAATTTGTTACCTTGTTTGTAGTGAAAAACGTCAAGAATCTAACTTTTACGACCTGTACCGTGTTGACGTTACGATTATTTTCCCGTTATATTGGATGTGTTCAAAAAGACACAACTTTGAATGATGTATACCGTTTAAACGAAGTCAGTGACCCTATCTTTATTTTGCAGCATTATAACGACAATGTATGAATCAACAACATATATATTTTTTTTTAAATTCAATGGAGAAAAAATCAGAAATTTGATGATTTTAAGAAAAAAAGTCGCTGAAATTGAAAAAAAGAGAGAGAAAAAATTCTTCATACAAAAATTATAAACTTGTTATTGTGAGAAACATCTTTTTGTAGGCATATAATCAGTACGATCGAAATTAATAATCGTAAGTTTTAAACCTTTGAGGAAATTTACTTAAAAGTAAACAAAAACTTATTCTCAGTGATTAAATATAACACTTCACGTATCTGTAATACAGCCATTACCAGTGTAAAAGTAAGAATTATAGTAAGTGTATGTACCAAAAAAAAAAAAAACTCACTCCAAAAATCCTAATTCGTGTAAAAAATTGAAAACAACACGTTTGATAATGTTCTTGCGTCCGAAGCGCTTTCTAGATTTACATTCATCAGGAACGTTCAAAGCCAAACATTTGAAATCCGAAGATGTATAAGTACCGAAACCCTTGAAGAGCTATACGTCAAAAATACCTAAAATAAATAGCCGAATTCACCTAAAGCCAACTTTGCATGAGAGCAGACTGGTGTAACTGGTAGTCATATCTTATTACAATGTTGACGTGCACCACATACATCCGCCTCTTTTTAGATAAGAATAAACCGTATGCATGATTTCCTTACATGTAAAACAGGGGCGAAAGACATCAGAGTGGCATCCAAACCAACACATCGAAAACAAACTGACAAACTCCATGGCTATAAAAACAATTAACACAAACAGACAAACAAAAGCAAACAAAAGCAAACAAACACAACATAGAAAAATAAAGACCAAGCAACACGAACCCCACCAAAAACTTGTGGTGATCTCTGTTGCTTCGGAAGGGTAAGGAGATCCTCCTCCACATGTGTCAACCGTTGTGTTGCTCATGTTATTACAAATAGTTATCAAAGGTACCAGGAATATAATTTAAAACGCCAGACGCGCGTTTTGTCTACATACGACTCATCAGCGACGCTCAGATCAAAATTGTTGTAAAACCAAACAAGTACAAGGTTGAAGAGCTTTGAGGACCAACCCGGTGAATAGTCTAATTCGGTAGGTCATATTCGTAAAAAGAGAACGGTATTGTAGTTATGACATAAGGAACATATACAATATTATCTGTGAAACTGATATGTTAGTTGATCTGATGGACCATTATGGTAATTTGTACATGAATTTATACGATATATGACAACTTTTACTAAATTATAATCCTGGTACCTTTGATAACTATTTACTGCAATGAGATAAACCTGATGAAGTTACAATAACACTCGTTACATAATGTACAATACACCACTTCACGCTGTACTTCTAGGAATATGAAAAAGAAGGAAATACAGTTTTGGCAGGAAATTTGCAATTACTATACTTGTCCTTGGGATATTTTGGTTGGCTTTTGATTTATAGAAGAGATAAAAAGATATCTCTTTTTGCTAATTTATATCAATATGGATCTTGTCCATATACCAGCTTTATTATTTGGAATATCTACTTATTTTCATTTCTTTGTACTACATTTGTATGAACATCAAGATTATTCTCCTTTAATCTGCACAGGGAAGTTTTATCTACATGTAGCTCTATATGTATAGTTTTATTGTTGATATTCATCCCATATGTATGTAGTGTAAAATTAGGTATTTATTTGAAATAACGTTCTTGGTATTCCTTAGTACTGGAAAATATAATATACACAGAAGAAGTATACCTAATACGACAAAGTTAGTTTTCATTTACCCGTGCATATTATGAAAACCGGTTTTTTCAAAAGTGATTATTTTCTAAGGTTATTAAGTATTTCGCGGTGGTGTCTTGCCATGGCTTTGTTTGGACTTGTTTGTTTGCTTTCTGGCCTTGAATGTTTGTCCCTTACATTTTATTAACTATGTATATGCATTCAGGTATCACAGATCAAATTTATTCGTTCAAAGTGTGTTAATATACGTTTTTTGATTGAGTTAAGCCTTCCAATTGATATTTTATTTTGTGTTTTACTATGTTGTGATGTCATACTATTGTTTCAGAAAAGGGAGAAGGTTTGGTATCATTAAACGTTAAATCCTGCTGCACATGTTTGCACCTGTCCTAAGTCAGGAATCTGATGTACAGTAGTTGTCGTTTGTGTAATTTATACGTGTTTCTCGTTTCTCGTTTTTTATATATATTAGACCGTTGGTTTTCCCGTTTGAATGGTTTTACACTAGTAATTTTGGGGCCCTTTATAGCTTATTGTTCGTGTGAGCCAAGGCTCCGTGTTGAAGGCCGTACATTGACCTATAATGGTTTACACCACATCTTCCTATATCTATGTATGACACATTACCTTTGTTGTTTCCGATTTGCTTTTTATCATCAACAATCATATTTCCAGATTATTGGAAATGTTTAACATATAAATTGTCTATTTTGCAGATAACATTTGACAGTTGAAATGTACATTTTTTAGGACTTTGATACTAAATGGCTGTTCTTCACAAATCAAAATCTATTCATAACCGAAGTGATGACAAACATAGATTCCATATTTTGTTGTAATGATAAGGTGTATTCGTTCTACCAATTGAGCACAGAGGATAGTAATGTCAATTGTTTGACAACTGGTTTTTGATAAACTGTCGTTTGTATTTTTTTATTTTTTATTTTACGACGGCCCCATAAGTTTGATTTTGATATTTGTTTTAATATCCTTTTCGTATTTTCAGCCTCTTTGTGGATACTCGTGAATGAACAAGAACTCACCAACACATCAATACAAAGCATGGTTAGAGCTGTTTGTGGTCTTCATCGAAAGCTGATAGCATCTATAGTTGTCGAAGATCGAAGAAGCTGATGGTATATATAACATTCATTGCATAAAACAGTAGACATTTGAGAATATGTTTGACTATTTCCTTCTATCCATTATATTTTTATGCCACAATTTAAAAAAAAAAATTACAGATGTGGTTCCCTCAGTTTTAGTTTGTAACCCAATTTTTTTTTTTCTCGATCGATTTATGAATCTCGAACAGCCGTATACTACTGTTGACTTTATTTACAGTTGGCTATTAGAAAAATAAACAGAAGTGAAGCAAGTTGTTTTATTCTTTTTATTTTGACAGTCAAATAATAGAACATGAGCTAAAGCGTAGAACTTAAGCATTGTTTTTAATAACTTGATGTAAATTCAATCCATTTACCTTTAAACTATCGATTCTTAAATGGTCTAGACGAGAGGGTGACATTAAAAAAAAATGGTCACCCGCTCATCCATGTGATAGAGTTAATTAACACCCTCGTGTTAGCCAATCAGAATCTGGCATTTTAACGTGAAGTATAATAATATTACTTATTCATCACATCATAATAATCTGGTGGAAAGTAAAATTACAAATATACTGAAAAATTCAAAACGGAAAGTCCATAATCAAACGGCAAAACCAATAGCTCAAACACATCAAACAAATGGATAACAACTGTCATATTCCTGACTTGGTACTGGCATTTTCTTATGTAGAAAATGGTGGATAAAACCTGGTATTAAAGCTGTATGACGGTTTGCCATTGGTTTACAATGTCGTATTCACATTAATAAAACGTGCTGTCATAGCTATTGTTTTTTTTTTTTTGGTTTATAGAAAAACAATTATTTTGCAGTGTCTAACGATTGTTTCAGGCAATCACAATCGCAGATTATAATGAAACGAATATTGTTATGTAAAGTTAAGACAATACTTTCACTTTCTTAAAAATCTGACAACTAAGAAAAACCTTAATAAAATTAACGGTACCAATTTTCTTGCACCAGATGCGCATTTCGACAATATATGTCTCTTCAGTGATGCTCGTGGCCAAAATATTTGAAATCCAAAGCTTATATAAAAGATGATGAGCTATAATCCAAAAGGTCCAAAAAGTATAGCCAAATCCGTGAAAGGAATCAGAGCTTTGCATGAGGGAGATACATTCCTTAATTTATAATAATTTCTATCATTTTGTAACAGTAAATTTTAATAACACAAAAAATCCGTATTTTCATGCCAGTACCGAAGTACTGGCTACTGGGGTGGTGATACCCTCGGGGACTAATAGTCCACCAGCAGAGGCATCGACCCAGTGGTAGTAATAAAATTAACGGTACCAATTTTCTTGCACCAGATGCGCATTTCGACAATATATGTCTCTTCAGTGATGCTCGTGGCCAAAATATTTGAAATCCAAAGCTTAACAAAGACTTGGTACAGATACCATAATTTGCTATACCAACAAAAATATAATGGAATTCAACCAAAAATTACACATAAGCTTTTCATTTTTTTTTATCACGATCATTTGTCGATGCTGTCCTACAGTAACATATAGCATGCATCAACAAAGATTTACCAAATATACATTCTATTACATTCCATGAAATATAGAACCCTATGTACAATGTATTAACCAGTGTTGTATAATTGTGTGTTAAGTCTGTGAGTCGTCATGGGACTTAATCATGGTTGCTATCTGACTGTATTAAAAAGTCAGAAAAAATTGACATGCTTCATTTATGAGGTTCACATTTACATTAGTACCTTAAAACAACTGATGAACACTCCAGTTTATCAAGACGTCATTTCCGGTATGTTACCTACCGCAGTTAAATTATTACATTTAAAACACGACCGTGACCACATGTTGAGCAGGATTTGCTTACCCTTCCAGGTCTATAAATTTCTATCTTGTATTTTATGTACTATTTTTTGTCTATTGGTCTTTTTCTTTTTTCTTTTTAACCAAGACGTTGTCTATTTATTTTCGACATATCTATTTGAATGTACCTCTGGTATCTTTCGCACCTTTGTTTTATCCTAAAATTGACATTTTATATGTAATGTCAGTAAATTGATGTTAGCAGACACGTCAACAGATATAAATCGGCATAACAACTTGTATACTAATAGAATAAGCAAGTGACATATACGAAATGTCGAGTGTTAACGTTCTCAATACACATACACGAACCGTCATCACATATAAATAATTGCATTAGATGTATGTTTCACTATAATACGTTATTCTGATTGGTTTACTGTACATCACGTGTTATTCTTTCAGCAGTTGCATACTCAATAAAACTGTTCATTCATGTACTTCGGTCAACGCTTTTACACCCCAATGAAGTTACAAAAAGAAGCTTTCAATTCTTAAGTAAATAAACTGTAGGAACATTGAATCAAGCTCCTCGAATATAAAACGACAAAATGAATAAAAGAAAATATGCAACAAAATTGTATCAAATAAAATCGCATATATTGCTTTGTGCATCCACATTTCCTCATTGGCTGTACAAAATAAAGGCAACAGTAGTATACCGATGTTCAAAACTCATAAATCGGTAGAAAAAATAAATCCGGGTCACAAACCAAAACCTAGCGAAACACCAGTCATATCATAATAAGATAAACATAATGAGTCCCTGGGTTAATAAACTGAGATTAGGGCTGCACGTAAAAAAACCAATAAATTAAAAAAAAAACACATATAAGCGAACAATTAGATATCAACAGTTTGTCTATACTTTCGATATAAGCACATTATTATTGAAATAGTGATACGATTGGGACCAGGTGTTACCTAGCAACATAGTCAAATTATGGTGTGAAATGTTAGATGACATCCGAGATGTAACTGTTAATATGAAAATCGCACAACATTATTTTAACGATCAAAATTAGAACGAAAGCAACGAGAATATAACATTACCTGTCTGTGTTGATGCCAGCCAACGCGCTTATGGAGCCAGTGCCTACCTATGTAAAGGAAACACTTCTTCTCTCGTAATTGCAAAAAACCGGATAGCTCCGCTCGCCAAAATGACATTACCAAAGCTAGAATTGATGGCTGCAGCAATAGGAGCTCGAATGGCTAAAAACCTCACGAAAACCCTAGAACCACAACGCACAGTATTATGGAGTGACAGTCAGATCGTTCTGCACTGGATTTTGTCTTTAAAATCATTTGAAAGATTTGTTCAGAATCGTGTGCTAGAAATTAAAGAAACGACACAAAATTACGACTGGAAATACGTACCAACAGAATCAACGCAATTCAAAGAATCGATTTTGTGGATGCAAGGATCGTCATGGATATCGGATGAGAACAGTTGGCATAAATGGACTCCACAAGTTAAACAAGATACTCTTTGGTTTACGACAACAGATGACAGCGAAAAGATGACACCGTTTATATTATAGTGCATTTCGAAAATATTCGATCTATCAAGATTCTCGTCATTGAAGAAGTTACTACGAGTTACATGCTACATGTTTAAATTTGTTAATATATGTAAAAGTAAGCGACCGTATAATTTGAGGAAATATGCTAGACACGGAAAACAAACTACGAAAGATGAAATCGACCGCGCAACTCGTAAATGGATTATAGATATTCAAAATGAAAAATTCAGTAGTGAAAAGGAGCAACTCGCAAACCCGTTACAGGACAAGAATCTACCTTAAGTAAGACAATTGCGCTTGTTCATAGATACATAAGGTGTCATTCGATGCGCCGGGCGCATACACAATTCACAGTTAAACGACTCCGCGAAGTTTCCAGTGTTACAACCGAAGAAAAATCAGTTTACGAACTTAATTATATTGAACGCGCACCTGCAGATGTTGCATTCTGGTAAACATTTATGTGCACAAGTTGCGCATTTCGCCTATTGATTTTTCTTCAGTGCTGCGCAAGGAAAAAATAATCCAAAACCTATAAATACCAACGTTGATAAGCAGTAAAAAATGACAAACCAAAGTGAGACCAGTTGCGTTAATCTTATTTCATTGGTCCGAAAATACAATCATGATTTCATGTGATGGATAGTCGATGGCATGAATGCCCCCGAAATGTTCAACTTATCGTAATCCAATTGAATACTCCTCGCCTAGATGATGACATTAATTATATGCGTTTGGTCAACACACGTTGGCACGCCATTAGCAACGAAGCTCGTGCAGATATTAGAGTAGGATTCATTCCCATCTTTTTGTTATGCCCCTTCAATGTCTTTTCGCTTTTAGATAAGCAACAAAAATCTATTCCAAAGAATAAAATTGCAAACACTATAATTATATGTATTTATGAATATAAATGAATCTGTAACATTCACAACAAAGATAACAATCGCAACATTCGAAACTCGAAAAAATGAGAATGGTTTAAAAAAGAAAGACACGTTTGTTCCACAGAGCACCAGAGTTAGTAATCACTGGTTTCCATTGTTCGATTCATTTGTTTGTTTATTTATGTTTTGATACAGTAATCTTTATTTCCTTTCTTCCATCGTTGATTATAAAGAAGTTTCTTATTTGACAAACAGTTTGCTGCCTCGATATCACACGTACATAATTTTTGTTTGCACTCGTCACTATCAGCTGAATAATAAAGATATAGATGCATATTAGTTCAGGTGTCTAAAATAAATAAGAGTAACAGTCAAGTAAGAGAATATCTAAATTGATCAACTTTTTACATGATTAAATTAAGATTTGCCATGACGTATAACTGTGTGTGCGTGGAACTAATATTTATATATGTCTTTAGTGTTTCTTTGTAACATATGACTTGACTTTGTGCTTATATATCCCGTCAGTGTGTTATTGTACATTTTTGAATTCTTGTCTTTTATTTTTGTTAAATTAAATCTGCGTTGTCTATGTGCCTTTTTGTGTTTCTTTTCTGCATATGTCTTTGTTTTATAGTGATTACGATAATAACGCAATGACGACTGATGCACCTAAATTTTGACACATTTAACTATTGTGTCTGCTTGTTTTGTTCACCAAACTTTGTCAATAGAATATAATTTTATGCAACTGTAAACAAGTGAGAGTATTTACTATATAAGGTTCTAGTGATGTCTCAGTATAGGACCCATTTTTTATTTGTTTTAAAACCACTAATTTATGAAAAGCATCGTAAACATGTATCTTAACATTGTCCGAATAAACACTTGAATGCCTATTTCGAGTGTCCTTGATGAGGAATACTTGATACGGTATATAAAATAATTTTATAGTATCTGCTACTGTAAACCAATTTATTTTTCTTGATACTTTATTTTGCGTTTAACATTTCTAGTCCACTTCGCGGCTTTTTTGCTTAATATGCATTAAGATTATATAACAAGATGTAAATATGTGCACTTACTACATTTAAATATTAAGCCAAAGCATTGTTCATAGGAGTAGTATCTAGATGACAAAGGACAACCTTTTGATAATATCTCTTTAAGGCACATCTGGTGCTCTAAACAGCATCTACAGAAAAAGCTGTATTTTTAGGAATCACTTAAATGTACAATTTTTATAAGCTTTTGATTATGCCATTTGATAAGGGACTTTCCGTTTTGTATTTTCCTTTGAGTTAGGTAATTTTTATTTTATTTGTTAAGTATTCAAATTTAGAATTACCTTTCCATTGAGGAATTAACATAATTTTATTTAGATTTAAGTCGATGACGCGAATCGACTCCTACCAATTGTTTCGTTTGATTCTTTCAATTTCTCTGTGTTTGTTTGTGAGCGTGTCCGTTTAGGTAATTTCCGAAATAAGTGTCTTGCATTGAAATCAGTATTTATGTTTCATCGTTATTTACTTAAATTATCAAGCTATTGCACCAAAACGTTATTATTTATAATTTGTTAAGGTCTTTCTGAGCCCAGGAAAACCGTGAATGAAATTCACAATGTTTCTTTTAAAATTGTAAGACGATGATGACTGCTGTACCCATATTTTGATTATTTTATTTATTATGTCTGTTTAGTTCACACATCATAATAAATATAACGGAATTTGATGAGACTGTCGTACAAAGTGAGAGATTTAGCGCTATAAAACCAGGTTTACTCCACCATTTTCTACATTTGAAAATGCCTGTACAAAGTCAGAAATATGACAGTTGTTGTCCATTCGTTTTTGATGTGTTTTATCATTTGATTTTGCCATTTGATTAGGAAATATTTTTGATGCGTTTCCCTCAGTTTTAGTTTGTAACTCGGATTTGTTTTTTCTCTATTTATTTTTGAATTTCGAACAGTGGCATACTACTGTTGCCTTTATTTTCCGCTTTGAATTTTCGATATTTTTGTAATTTTACTTTTTTTCCGAAATAAGTGTCCTGCATTGAATATTCATGTTTTGGCTTAATTTGCACAAACTATCCAGCTATTGCACCAAGATCTTTCCGAGCCCAGAAAAACTATCAATGCAATTCACAATGGGAAGATGTGTTACCAATAGTATAAAATAAGTAAAGCAATAATGATAACTGTACCTGTCTAATTCGTCAACAGGATAGCTAGTTCCGTTTTGTGCACACCAACATCCATACTTGTTTAAATCATCGGCAAAATAAACATTATCCGACTTAGTTTTGAGTATAAAGTGAATTCGATAAATACTTTTGAGATCATCTACAAAATGAATAGATTATTTAATCGTTCAACGGCAGCTAACCATAGAATAGTAGAATAAGTGGTAAAAATCATACAACGTATTTTGTTGTTTTCTACATAAAACATTGAACGGACTAATTTTTCGTTTACAATGAAATTGGTACTTTAAAATGTTTTTTTAGTATGCAAACAAGATTACCTTTCACTATAATAGTGTAAAATGAAGTGAATGTTAATCATTAAAGATCACTGTATAGTTTCAACATCACTCATATCGCATAATCAGTTATGACAGAACCCAACATTACAAAATGTGGAGTACTTGAAAACATCTTGCTCATTTTATTATACGTATAATAACTTACTGTGGATTCATTTATTTTCGTTGGTACCAATTTTCGTGGATTGCGGAAAATCTCGTTTTCGTGGATATGTAATTTAGTGGTTTTGCCAAAGTCTACATACGTCCTGAAAGAAAATTTATATTTCGTTGAACATTTCAATTCGTTGTTCAACTGTACTCATGAAAACCACGAAAATTGGTACCCAACGGATAATAATGAATCCACATTATCTGGTGTTTTTTAATTTAGTAAAATGTAATGACATATCTTGTTTGTTGAAATGTACGTAAATTAGAGTAAATATTTCTCTCTTTACTGAATTGCACAAAATGGTATTACCTGGTAAAAGCAAATCTTGATTTGAATCAATTGCATTTTTTCCTTTTAACGTCCATATCAATGTATTTGGACTACCTATAGCTGCTACGCATACAACTAAAAGAAGAAAAAAATATTTTGTAGTTAAATGAAGCACAATTAGAGTCGTCTCTTAAGAAAATGATATTTCATTACACATAGAAAGCAATATTATGTCTCAACATTCCAAAATGTAGGACTATTCGAACTAGAAAACCAAAATCCTGATAAAAGTGTTAAAACAACAAAGAAACAAAAAGACATGACCAACAAAAGACAACTACCGAATTAAAGCCTCTTGATTTGGGATAAGCACATGCAGAATGTGGCACACGTTTGTTTATTTAACCCATGCAATCACCGCATACCTGTGAATACCTTATCTAAAATTACATAATAGAGAACACGTTTTGGCTCAACTTTCATATCTTTTAGTTGTTGAGTGTCCATCCAGAAGTTTGGTTACCTTTGCACCTTTTTTTAGAGTGCTTGTACTTTTACTACATACTTAAAGTGTAGTTTAAAGAAGGGTGTGTATGCTCCTACGTTGGATTAAACCCGGTTTTACATAACTCCGTTAAACGAGCATAACGTTTCAATGGAGATATCGAACTCAATACTTATAAATCGCTCATGAAGACAAAGATATGTGCATTCTTCTAAGTAATCTGCAATAGTATGACAGTCATTATTATAATTTGGATAAAAATGGAATAAATTATAAACAATACATTTTTATCCTGAAACAGGAAAGAAAGCCCATCCATACAACTTACCTGCCAAAATCCATAATATCATCAGAAGTACCAGATCTATACCCATGTTCTGGTCTTTCATTAATCAATCCTGGATAAATAATTCAAATCATCTAAAATGCAATATAATTAAGTTTATTATATAAATTATCATGATAGTTTAGTACATGATATTTCCCCAAATTTTGTTATCAATAAGAGTATCTTGCACTATGAAACCTCCTTTACATAATGAATAAGAATATGATTGGTAACAAAGCAACCTTGAGAAGACCGTATTTTTTCCCATTTGGGTTTTGTAGACATTTATGGAAACTGGGATTACACTTAGACTTACAATTACAGAAAACGAAAAATTAGGGGTCTTCCCAAAATGAAAATAAAAATCCAATTATGATACACAGTTAAATGAAATAATCAATGACATGTAAATAAGTCTTTCGACTTCACACAAAGGCAGAAAACCTATAGTCACAGATGTGAATCCTCAAAAAGTCCTCTCAAGTTCGTGTTTTCTTTTCATTTTCCGATGGCATGGTCAACCTTTACTCTGATTAGGGGCTTTCCGTTTTTGAATTTTCCTTGGAGTTCAGAGTATTTTTGTGATTTTGTTTTCTTTCTAATAGTGTATAATACGTCTATTTAATTTTCTACATTCCCTGGTCTGCGTAATTATGTGGTTTGTCTCATGTAAGGTCTCAATACTGGATTTTTGTTCAGATATCTTTTGTTGCCAAGCATTAAAGCTCATGCAGGGAAGGAAATTGTTGTCATACTTCTGATCAACACATATTGCTGTCTGTATGCAAAATACTGTTGTAGGGGTCCGTTATCGGTCAACTACTTTCTGTCGATAACCTTATAGTAAACGGAAGTTTTGGCCATCCCTTGTCAATTCTGCATGCCCATCATCCAAAAAATTGGCTTATAAATAAGACAGTTATCTGTGTTGTTTTGAATTAGTTATACGTTTTTATTCTTTGGTAATCGAAACACTTACAGCATTCCTGTCAGAATTCGTATGATAATACGGATACGATTGTAACCATAATACAAAAAAAAGAATTGTGTTTCCCGCGGAGAGCTAATTATCCCGACAGGTTCACTGTCTGAAGAGACCATTTACATCGGCTACACTTTGTGGTAACGTTGCCGCAGTTTCATCTTTAAAATGATTGGCGTTTGCTTAAAAACATAGTGACCACATTTCACCTATTCCAAAAGTGTAATCATTGCTTATAAGTTCCTTGTTTGTAAAAGATTTTCTTATGGTCAATCTAGGACTGCCAGGGTTAGAATCAGATGACGAAGGAAATGTGTATCATGACATCATGGACTTCTCAGATGTGAATTCAGGGGGCAGGTCACATCCCTCAGGAGGGAGACCTTTTGTTGATTATTTAGGGAACTAATGAAGGTGGTGCTTTTTAGGCAGTCAGTGCCTCCCCCTTTTTTATGAAAATATGGATCCGCCACTGCATTTGGTGGCGTACTACTTACTTTACAACCGCGATTGGTATACAGTAATATGGAGTGGTTCATTTTTTATACGATAACATTTTTTTTGTATCCGCAACTGCTATCAGAATAAAATAGTGTGCAATTTTGTTTTAATTTAAAAATGGTCAAATCTTGCCAAATAATGTGAACGGTATTTATTTTATACTGTAACTAGTTGTGTTAATTTCCAAAATACAGTAACATAGCTATATTTTGTATAATGTCAATTTCATCATGGATCCCTTTCTCCACAATCAAGGGTCCATTAAGGGATGAAAATAAGTTTGACATTTAAAAATATAAACTTTTTTGTAATCGGCGCAAAACTGGGGAAGGACTCGCCCTTCCTCAGTTTACAGCCCCATACAAAAAAGTTTATATTTTCATGACATTGACCTAATATTGTATATACATTGGATGCAATTAATTATATTGATTTCCCAGTAAAATAAAAACCGATAATTTCACATGTAAAATAAATGTGGTTATTTCACTCCTCTGACGTTATACAACAATAGGCGTTATCATGACTTCGAATAAAAACAAAGTGTGAAGGCTTAGAAGAAGATATAGTTCCGTACATTTTAGTTATTCTTTTTATTGCCAATGTAATGAAAAGAATAACTAATTAAAGAATTCAAATATCGAAAAATATTCAACTCGTGACCGAACCACACTGATAATTATATCATGCGCTTTCGTGAATTAATGTGTTGTTTGGTCACTCGTGGAATACTTTTCTCTATTTGAATTGTTCGATTAGTTCTTCTATGCATATTCCTATCTTTTGCGATTTAAAAAAAAACAACACCTAGCTTTATTATTATTATTATTATTTTAATTATTATTATTATTATTATTATTATTATTATTATTATTATTATTATTATTATATTATTATTATTATTATTATTATTATTATTATTATTATTATTATTATTATTATTATTATTATTATTATTATTATTATTATTATTATTATTATTATTATTATTATTATTATTATTATTATCATGATTATTATTATTATTAACATAACACAATCAATGTAGTTTAAGGGGGTTTTAAATATTAAAACAATTAATGCAATAAGAATGAAATAAAATTTTGAACACATATAAAAAAAAAAAAGAGGAACAAAGATAAAAAAAATTAGATAACTAATCAAAAGCTTTCAATATTTGATATAAATTTTCAGTTTTCTCATTGTCTAGGAACATAGAAAGTCTTCTTTGATAAAAAATTATTTCAATAGTGGCAAATTAAACAGAGGCTAATGCAAGGTTTAGAAAAGCTGACATGTACCGAAATAGAGATATTCCCAGTCATGCGCTGATTTCCGTTTTTTCTTTTCTTTTTCCCAGTCCTGTTGTCTGTGTATGTTTTCTTTTTTTGTTGTTATCGGTGCCCTTTTGTAGTAGACTTTAGTGAATCATTTAATTTATTTTCTAAAAGAATAAAAAAAATCATCTTTTCAATAAATCTTTTGACATGCATTTAATTTAAAATTTGGTTCACAGACAACCTGATTGATTAATTTTATTTGATAACATATGTCCACTTTATTTTTGAAGAATTGAAAAACAGTCGTCGTTTTAAAGAAATCGTTTCACTTGCATTAAATCTAAATTGGGCTCACTGACATCCGTGTACATTTTGCACCTAAGAGACAACCAGATTACCTTCTGAATTTATAAATAGAATAAATGTTTTGAATGCATCATATCTTTCTTCGTTTGAAAAGGACAAATAAAGGTAACTTATGATGCAATCAAAATTTACATCCATTGTTAATTGAAGGTAACATTAAAAGTCTTATTTGAAAAATTCGTTTTATATATTCTGAAAGTAATCAGGTGCATTTAGAACCCACGAGTTAAAAAAAACTCCACCATGTTGAAAATAAAGTTTCTATAATTCTATAACAGCAAAATTTGACAAGAAAAAAAATCGTGTTTTCTTACCAGTAACGAAGTACTGGCTACCGGGCTAGTAATACAAATAAAATAAATAACCAAATCGAAACAAACTTAACTTACCTAGTATGTGAAAATGATTTTAAAAATACTTAGATTAATCCACGACTAATGAATACTTTTATTACAATGTCTAGAACATTAAATATCTTCTCTGTTTGTTTCATATGCATTAACAATACTATAATAAAACTTTCAATATTTACAACACCCTGATAATGATAGAGTACACTTTTTACAATCTGGCGAATACACATGTTTATATGGTTATATATAAATAGAAATTGACACACTTCTAAGCAAACTTGTTTTAAATCTTTTGATAGATCAACAAAATAAAATATGCTTGCATACTTTACTCAAACCATTTAAAAAGTTGCACTTAAACTTGCATTTTTTCATGTTTGTATCTCCCTCCCCAAAAAAAAACACCCCAACCAAAAAAAAAAAAAAAAAAACACCCTCCAAAATATGATTGTCTTTTATGAAATAACCAATGAAATAATTAAATATGAATTATGTATGCAGACTGCGTTAGTGTCCTTATTTGAGAGGAAATTGCAGTTACTATTTTCAAGATTATTGATATGAATATTTCTAAATATCCCTATCACATGGGGTATAGAATATGGTCATCATTAACACAAATAACCGAAAGGGATAATAATTGTGATCAAATCTATATGAGCCCGCAAAACCAGAAAGGTAGGTGTTTTTGTTTTAAAAATCAAACACAACTTTCACTATCTCCTCGCTGATTTCGAATACTAGTATGCAATGCATTTGTTAATTGAATGGCGCGTAGAGCCCATCATATATATCAAAAATATAAATTGTCAAAAGAATTAATTTAAGGGATTTTCTATATTTTTACCTGGTGCATAAAGGTAACAGCATGTTTAATAAGTGAAGTGCTGTCATGGTTTACTACTTCAAATCAAAGCCAGTTTAAGTGTTCATTTTGGCAAAAATTTACAAAATATTTCATAACTGTCATGTTATAAAAACTACTTATTATTGTATTAGAATAAAAGTTTTAGAATAGAACCAAACAAGTTGTGTGCACATGAAGTGCGTTTGTTTCTAGATTACCTTGAGCAGGACAAGTAACACACATATGGATAAAAGATACGTAATCACGTCAGCAGCTTTATCATGTTTATAACTTACAGAAATCGTTAAGGAAAAGCCAGATATTTTATTTTACGTCAACTGTGAAACATATATATGAAAAAAAAAGTTTAATTCGAATCTGATTGATATGCAAGTTAATAATTGAGCACATTAAGGATGTTTGCTTGTCATGTTTTGGATTTTTTGTCAGATTTTCGAAATCTTCTGGTTGTATCCATTTGAATGCCTTAAAGATGTTGCCCATGGACCCCATTTTTCTTTTCATAAATCTTTTACATGTATAATAATAAACCATTTGTAAAAGTCTTATACAATCTTATTTATTTTTCAATATGTTTTGAGAACTTTAACTGGTCAATGAAAAAGCTATGAAAAATCAAGAGAGAAAATTAAACGGCTAATATCACGAAAACAAGCACATTGACCCCTATAGTTTTTTTTTGCTTTTTTGATTCCTCAATAAATCCGCTATCAATATTTAACTTCTGTTATGGAAAGCTATCTATTTTGAAACTGAGCAGCGAACTGCCGTAAGGAAAGCTTTTTATTATTTCTTTTCTCACTAGGTTCGCGCAACTCTCCCTTCAAAAACAAAAAAGAAAATACTTTACAAACATAGAAATTAAGCAACACAAACACCTAGCCTCAACATAAAAACACGAAAATAATAAAACTAACAAGAAAAAATCCAACCATGTGTGAGCATGAATGAACATGTAGTGCTACTAATGAGAGTCAAACATCCGATATTTTCCGATGATAACTATCATACAGTGATGCAATACACGATAAAAACTATACCATTATAGTATTTGCTTCTAAGTCGTCCTAATTGTAGAAGATAGCAAGATTAAGGTTATCAAAAAATAGAGTTTTAATGGTTGAAAATGCATTTTGTTTTTAAATTTGCAGAGTATCATATCAATTACAGCTCTATTTTGATATAAAATACTTTAAAAAGATTACGAAATTTATAAAAGACAAACAATTTACAAATTATTAGCAGAAACGTGATTTACTTTAGGGTATATTTATGTATGTATGACGAGGATTGTTGTTGGACAGAAGTACTGAAGAAGAACAGACTATAGAGATCTAGATTCGTTGCTTTTTAAATGAAAACGTATTTAAAGTTTGCTTATACATGCTGTTCGGTTGCCAAATTATTTATTTATTTATCCCTTATTATTTTTTGTTGAATCTGCTTTTTTCTATAATAAATTGAACGAAGAGAGAATACATTTTTTTCAATTAACATTAATGTCAATTACAAATCATTATAAACAAATTACGACTGACCCGTCTATGTCCGAATCCTATTGTATGATTATAAGGTTCAACGAGCGATTAAATATTTACGATCCAGACAATTGGCGGAAATTAACACTCCATCTTAAGCCGAAGTTCAATGAAGATAAACACCAACACATCCTTTTACTAATCCATTGTTATTTGTCACAAATATTTCAGATAATATTCTAAAATACAATATGATTCCCAAATGACCAGTATAAAACTATTTTCATTAAACTGCATGTATAAAGTATATAAATTAACTCATCATGGATATCAGGATTGAAATATTATATTTGCGCCAGACGTGCGTCTCGTATACACAAGACTCATAAGTGACTCTTGAATAAAAACATGTTAAAAAGGCAAAATAAAGAAAACAGTTAACTATGACCACATCTATATTAACTTAAGTCAACACAAAAGTTCTGACTACTGGGCTGGTAATACCCTCTGGGAATTAAATGTGTACGTTCATATAATTGTGTTCAATAACGTATGGCATTCGCCTCTTTATTTTGTATTTTGTACTATAGTGTAGTTCGTATTATATCTACATGTATATACTGATTAACAGTTGATGGAAATTACAAATATAAAAAAGGATGTAGAGACTCAATATGTTCTTTTGAAAACAAGATGCATTGTGGGAACATCATAATTGTTTTTTTCTGTAATTGAGAGTATTAATTTGTATTAATTTGTTCCAAAAAGCAACGTATTTAACTAAATACACGTCTGTATACTTACAATCCAATGTTTACATATATATAATATTCAAATATTTTGTATTTACTCGATAAAATAGTAAAGTTATAAGCGACCTATTAGTACTTTCTTTAATTTTAAAGTGTACAAATTGTACGAAAATTATGTAGCAAGGACAGTGAAATGTGCTATTATGGTGATCGATCATATTTATCGCGCAAAAGCTTGATATATTTATATATTCTGATTGCGATATTATTTTTGAATACAAAACCGATATACCTTCATTTAAAGATAATTACTGATGCTCATAGAACTGCGATATATTTTTGTAAAAACCGACGACAGTATTTCACTTTGCATTCCAAACAAAAAAGAGATGGGGTATGATTGTCCTTATAGGAATTTAACTTTACCGGAAATTGCGCATAACTCTTCATAAATGTAAAATAAAGAAGTAAATTTTTAGTTATGTTTAATTTATCAAAATAAAATAAAATACACAATTCGTTTTCTTACCGAAAAGGAATATATTCAAACATTTTTCTGCAATGATATTCAAGGCCTCAGTGACTAAGTCGGAATTTAGATGCAAGGAAAGGGGTGGGGGAGGGGGTGTTATGCCAAAGAACGTTTCTCGTTGTGAAATATTTCTTATTAACTTCACAAATAATACATGGTGTATATAAAATTCATAGTATTACAGGGTTCATGAATTTTTATTAAAGCATGCTCTTTGTCAATGGCAATCATACTGTATATCGCAATGCATTCCGTCAACGACGGAGGTATAAACAGTTGCATTTTATGACTCTGATTAATACAGATAATTAGTTTTACATTTTTACATTTTTTCTCTATAGTTAACTAGTAATGCAAGAAATACTCATCATTGAAGCTCAGATAAAAAAAGTTCGAAAGGCAAAACAAGTTTAAAGTTGAAGAGCATTGATGACCAAAATTGCCAAAAAAGTGTGCCAAATACGGCTTAGTTAATCTGCCTGGGATAAGAAAATCCTCAGTATTTAGAATTAATTCATAATTTTTCAATTGGTAAATTTATACACATGATCTATATATTATTATATATGAAATATATACATGTGAACACCGAGGTGGTGACTAACTACCGAATAAAAACGAACACGTAAAACAACCTTAATCAGCACATAAAAAAGAGACAGCCGAATAATGCATTATATGTGAGCCGAAGAAATCGACCCACAAAGTGACGTCACATTTAAATTTCTTAACATTTCCAAAAAATAGGATAGAGTTCAAGATTAGGTTTGCAATACTGATACAACAAGTATTAATAACTATGTAAATTACAATACGTATTAATATAAAATGTTGGTAGTAATTAGATAATTAATTTTATTATCTAGCTATGTCGGTATTTCTTCTAAATCAAACAGTAAACCAAATACATGGTATGAATTTAGTTGACCCAAACCAAAAACCGTATAAATGAAGTCGGTGATTGATTATCGTTTCCGTAACACACGAAAAGAACAGAAAAAAAAAACGATAAGACATTTGACAAAATCCGATGAGAATAACAATCATAACATCAAAACTAAATACATGAGTTTTGGATAGCAAAATACTGCGACAGTTCGAATTCACACTCAGCAAAACATTCACAATCGGGAATACGGTACTTAAAAGATAAGACGACGTAATGAAAAACCTCAACCTAACACGTGGTAAAAATGTCCTTAATTAGTTTGGACAACGACACATCGTATAGATCAACAAATTCGTGATGGTGTCCAAAAAATTTACGGAGTGTCAGTTTAGTCTGTCTTCCTCGTAACTTTGTTGCAGCAGTTTCTGTGTTATTAGCACACTTTTGTATATGAAGTCCGTATAGTATGAACATGCACGAGCAAAACGTATAAACTGAGATATGCAAACACTATACAAAGGGGCAGAGGGTATGTTACTGCTGAAAATTTGAATATGATAATCGGGAAGTTGAAATCGTCCTGCTCATCATAGATTTTCGTGTGAAGTCGTTCATCTGTGTCAAAAGGTATGAATCAGTACTTCTAGTGTCAGTAGTATCCCTAATTTCAAATTTACTGGAATATATGAGATGTTAGTTTTGGCTAAAATATGGTTTATTAAATG
The DNA here is from genome assembly GCA_019925275.1 of Mytilus edulis. Classification (NCBI taxonomy): domain Eukaryota; kingdom Metazoa; phylum Mollusca; class Bivalvia; order Mytilida; family Mytilidae; genus Mytilus; species Mytilus edulis. Next base: position 13,757,491 of record CM034362.1, read on the forward strand.
ATAGGACATCACCAATATATTATATAAAAGAAAAATTAAAGAATTTCGCAAGGTTCCTTTTTCGGTTTGTCTTTTAGAAGGTTCTGAATGAATTCTACTAACACTTTTACTTAAGTTAATACTTTTATAACGACAGTTAAATTGTTGATAAAAAATATTTAGCACATCAGATGGAGCAGAGTGATACTGTTTTTTATGTCCACTACAAAACGGGTCATATCTCCTTCAGTCTGTTTTTTAAAATTCTGAAATTCTAAAAATATCACTGTACAGCTTGGTACATGCTTTGAAGAATAGAATCATTTTTGTTACTATTGCAATCGCTACAAACTACTCAGAGTCTGAATTTACCAGTTTTTGTGATCGACCAGTAAAATCGAGCACGCATTTTACTCGACTAGTCTCGACTTTGTCTCGACTGTTCTTAACTGCACTTAAGTGTACTCGACTAGATCTCGACTTTACTTAATTAGTCTGATTCAGTACTTGATGATCTTGGTGTAGTCTGAAATGGTCTTGACCAAGGCTAGACCTGCCTCGACTAGTCTCAAACAGTCTCGAACTGTCTCGACTATTCTTGACCTTCAAATTTAGTTTACACTGGTGTAAATAAGCACATCTAACTAAATTAAATATTGATCTTACAAAATTCAAGCTTATTTGGTAGTTTGATTTATTGCTGAGAAATGAAAGAATTTAATTTTACAATAGGTAAAAATAAAAATTATTATATAAACATGATAAATTCAGATATGCATCTTTAATTTTTTTATAACTTTTTCAAATCAACTTGGATTTTCATTCAACTATGCAGCTATCTTAGATATATATTAGGCTTACTGAATCCAAGGTCATTTTGTTTTTTGTTGTATGACTGTCAATTTTAAGAATTAAATTAATCTAGGTAAAAAGAACTATTATTTGCAGTTCGGACTATATTCAGATAGTACACTTTAATTTTTTCAATATTTTTTTCAAATCAACTTGGATTTTCTTCAAACTAAACACCTACCTTGGTGATGTGTTAATCTTACTGGACCCAGGTTGTTATGACGTTTGGTGTATTGCTGTCAAATTTAAGAAATAATTTAATCTAGGTTAAAAAAAATAGAATTTGCAGTTTGTACAAAACAGTGATAGTACACTTTAATTTTTTTCATAATTTTTTCAAATTAACTTAGATTTTCATCAAACTCTTAAGCTATCTTTGTACTATTTGATATTACTGAATCCTAGGTTGTTATCTAGTTTGGTGTATTGCTGTCAAATTAAAATATTTAATTAAATTAGGTAAAAAAAACTAGAATATGCAGTTCGGACTATATTAAAATAGTACACTTTAATTCTTTTTATAACTTTTTTCAAATCAACTTGGATTTTCATTAACTATACAGCTACCTTAATAATATATTGATCTTACTGAATCAAAGGTCATTATGTAGTTTGGTGTATTGCTGTCAAATTTAAGAATTAAATTGATTTAGGTAAAAAAAAGCTATGTTTTGCAGTTTTTATAGGCCCAGAAATATTAAAAAAATAACTAAGGTGAATTCGATTTATCTAGATTCATTTTTTTCATCAATAAAATTTTATAATAATCAAGAAATAACTGTAACAGAATGCTGTAACGAGGTCTTCCAAACAAAGCTGCCATAATTCGTAATTCCTATGGTCGCCTGACTTTGGGTAAAGTCTAGTACTTAATTGTTCGGTGTAGATAAACATGATAAAGTGATATGCATACATTTGTATGTGACGCCTACGAGATTGACCCTGTATGTCAATTAAATTTTTTTGAAATGACGAACAGAAATAAATATGGTTTAGGAGTGGGTATCTCAACCATTTACAAGTTCTAAAACAGGAGGGGGTTCGGAGAGCCCATGTTAATGTGTCCCATTCATGAATATATGTGGTTTAGGGTGGGGACCTCGACCGTTTGCAAGTTCTCAAACAGGAGGGGTGGGGTGATCCAAAGGACGTCCCCTATATTTCATTTGATTTGTTACATTGTTCAATACATGAATATTTATATGGTTTAGGGGTAGGAATATCGACTGTTTACAAGTTATAAAACACGAGTGGGTTAGATACCCAATGTTATGTTGTCCCATTCATGAATATATGGGGTTTGGGGTGGGGATATCGACAGTTTGCAAGTTCTCAAACAGGCGGGAGGGGGGAGGAGAGCCAAATAACTACCCCATAATTTCATTTGAATTGTAAAATTGTCCCATACATGAATGCATATGGTTTAGGGGCGGGGATTTCGATGTTTTCAAGTCCTCAAAGAGGAGGGCTTTAGTGACCACCTATAGTTTATTTTTTGTTCTATACAAGAATATATACGATTTACATTGAAGGTTTGTTTTTGTGGTCACGTTTTGAAACGTTATTAGTTTTGACTTTGATATAAGACTATATTTAATCTCCTTGACTAAAGAAAGAGAACTAGTGATGAAAAGTCTAGACTTATTCAAGCATTCGTCGACAGCGGTGACCAAAGACTTGTAACATGAATTCCAAAAGAGATATTGATAAGACATTAAGGATTGGATTCCACATCAAAGGGATTAGTCATGGTTAATTTAGATGGTTCACGATGACATATACATGTTTTTCATTTAATTTCATTGCTGATTGTTTTGTTTTCTCATGTGAATTTGCATTATTTGCAGTAATTCCAGCCATTTTCAGTATTTAATGACCAAGGGATTCTATGAAATGTCTAGTAAGGGTCTATCTAACAAGCGCAGACTTTAAACTTGTTATGCCTACAGTGCCACCTGATCCCCTTGATGCTTTTATAATGTTCTTTTAAAGAGTAAAATGTCTACTGCTCTAATGAAAATATCCCAGTATATAAATGTCACTAAACAGCAAAACCCCTTTGTTTATATGTATCTATAAGAGGCTGAGTATGAGCTTCGAATAGCTCCGTCATATGAGCGTTAGGACTTGTGTCTGGGTTGAATGGCTGAAATACTGCTTCTGAAGTTAATGAATTTGATATTATTGATTGATAAAGGTAAGAAATATCATATAAATGTTGCTTTTTTAACATTTTGTGTAAAAACAAGTAATGAAATTGAATTGAAATGTACTCTATTAAATGCAAAATATTTGTAGTGTTAAACTTTTACAAAACCCCTTTCATAACGGAGTAATTTTACTAAACTTTATTTAAAATCGTTAAAACAAGGTGTAACATCAATGTATATAATAACATGAATCATATTACGAATGTTCTATTACCATGTAGACCTCAAAACTTTTTTCAATTTTTCTTTCAAATAAACAAACGTACCTCAACGTCTATTTTACAAAAATTGCACCGTACGAGTTTTTGACGACAAGTCAAAATGATAAGTTTAACATTTGAACTACCAATACTGTGATTTTTAGCCGTATAGTCCGAATGACGATTAAACTCCTTAAATGAGCGACTTTTCCTTACTCGTTCACCGTACTATTGGTTTACACTTCGATAAACAATGTTTCCGAAACTACTTTCATAATCTTCAGTGATCTATTCCTGCGCAATACACATGCATAAAAGGATCCCGGGATTTTCAGCAAAATCAAAATTGATTATCAAAAAACATAACAGTAGACTTCTTTCTATTTTGATAATGCATATATAACAGAAAAAATATTGCATTAAAGCTTTGCTGTGATTGTCAAAAGCCCTCGGCAAACAACACGAGCTAAAAATTATTTAATAAAATACTGTAATCTCCGAAACAGCGATTGCGTCTTCTTTACTACGCTACACTGACTATAAAATGACAGTTTTGCGAAGCAACGTTACCATTGTTCGAAAAAACTGTTGTATTACCTCATCAATTGCATTTAACAATTTAAAATCACAACAGCTTCGTATCTTACAACTTATTTCATAACCTACCACTAGGTGTAATAGAAGACCTGTATATAGAAAGATTACTTTTAAAATGAATTGCCTACTGATATATCAAGTTGAATTAAAGAAATTGATGAAATATTCTGCAAGGTGTGCAACAACGATTAGTGGCATATGTTGTTTTTCTTCCTTAATTAGCTGACTACGCAAATATTTTTCGAACGTGTAACATCTTTTCTCTGTTGTTTATACTTTGTCAATTAATGATCAATTTTGTAATTGCGTCAGCAAATTGAGAATGTCTTTTGCAAATAAAAAGGCAAAATATATCTACACGAAAAGGAAATATACAAAAGAACACCTATGTGTAAATGAAAGCAGTACTATAAGTTTCAATGCATATTTCTGATAACATATTCATTGATATTTCTATTTTTTTGGTGTAGATAAACATGATAAAGGGATATGCATATTTGACGCCTGCGAGATTGACCCTGTATGTCATTCAAATCTTTTTTTTGAAATGACGAACAGAAATAAATATTGTTTAGCAGTAGGTATCTCAACCATTTACAAGTTCTAAAAACGGAGGAGGTTGGGAGACCCCATATTATATTGTCCCATATAATATATGTGGTTTAGGGCGAGGACCTCGACCGTTTGCAAGTCCTCAAACAGGAGGGGTAGGGTGACCCATAGGACGGCCCTTATATTTTATTTGATTTGTTGTATTGTCCAATACATGAGTATATATGGTTTAGGGGTAGGAATATCGACTGTTTACAAGTTCTTAAACATGAGTGGGTTAGGTGATCCTAGGGACTCTCCCTATAGTTTATTTCATTTCTTATTTTGTTCCATACACGAATATATACGGTTCAGAGGTGGGAATTTCGATAAAAGCAAATTTTCAAATTGAAGGGGGAAGGGATAATCCCAATGGACTCACCCTATATTTTTCATTTGTTTTATTGTCCTCATCTCATAACTGAAGAGTCCGTGTAGATATCACTTACTGTCTTCGAGTAATAGTCATTTGAAAATAAAATCCCATAGGGTTCTACAGTTAACCTTGCCAACTTTAGGCCCCTCAAAATACCCTCAATTGTCCCGAATGCACAAACGAAAGATTGATGGCTCTTTTAGTTAGTCGTACATTTTATGAAATCCTTCGAAAATCTAACAAGAGGTCCGAGTTGTCATCTTAGACGGTACGACTTGTCTCTTGGACGAGTTTTTCTGCATTTCTTAAAACATCGACCTGATTGGTCAACGTTTTCTTCATGCATAAAATAACAACAAAGTCAGAGATAAACAGGATGATTTGATAATAGAAAGGAATTTAAATGTGCATACATTTAATTGAAATCAATCAATCAAATGAAATATTCGTAGATTTCACAGTTATGAAAAAACCAGATACCAAAGCTGACAATATTTACAATGTATTATGACAATGATATGGCGGTATCACAAATCAATAAACAAATTTCAACTTAGAATTTAGAGAATCAGTGTTTCTTTCTTCTTTTGGTGTACTGCACTATCGCGAAAAATACTTTTGTATGTCATAGTGGTTTGTTTATAATCAAATATAGGACTTCATCCACCCAAACTGACCATATTAAAATTTGTTTCTTGAGATTATATGACGATATTATAAATCAGTAATTAATCCAACCCAAGACGATTAGTAAAATGACAGCAATGTTTGTTTCAATTTTTGTCTCTCTGTTGAATTTTACATGCACATTGGATACATTTGTTGTGATTGTCAAAAGGCCTCGGCAAAAAACATGAGCTAAAAATTAAAAGGGACGAAAGATACCAGAGGGACAGTCAAAATCACATATTGAAAATAAACCGACAACCCCTTGATGAAAATGAAGGAAGACAAAGAGACAAACAATAGAACACATGACACAACATAAAAAGGTAACCTCATTACGACACTCACACACATGACTCATCAGTGGAGCACGAATCAGAATACGGATGAAAAAAGATGAGTTTCATTGATAATAAAATTGTTCTGTCGAATCCTCAAATTATTTAGCAAATGTTCCCGTGAAAATTACAAAAAGATAAAAACAAAATGCATTTATAGAAAAGAGTGGGACCGTTTGTTTATTTATAAATATAATAGCATGTTCTAGATAGATGCAGGTGATGTTTTACTAATTGTGTGGTCGGTTTATTTGGAAAATAAATTACCAATAACTGATAGAATAACATGAAAATTATAAAATCGAGCCTTCTTTCACAAGCGCTGTTGTCCTTTTGTAGGGAACTGTCAAGATTATGTAAATATTGTCAATGAAGAGAGAAGAGGAGACTTTGACTTCTACCATTGTTTGTTAGGAAGTTCTGAAACTCTTGAACTAAGCGTTTATTTTTAGCTGAGGTTTAAATATCTTTATGAAATATTGTTCCATTTCATATAGGTATATTTAGAACCACCTGTTGCACTTGAAAATGGTAATATTTTTAATGTTCCATTGACGCGTTTCTTGTGAATTTGGACCCTTTCTTAATCAATTCTATTGATTTATTTTCGAATATACATTTACGGCGAAATTCTGTCCAATGTGG